>LOEQ01003079.1:83811-124945 GCA_001685075.1 Bramus lutescens | reverse complement strand
GGGAATTGAACTCAGAACCTTTGGAAGAGCAGGCAATGCTCTTAACCACTGAGCCATCTCTCCAGCCCGACCATCCATTTCCTAATTCAGACTAAAGAACTAGTTTCCAAATGTAGACAGCTATAACAAACCTCCCATAACTAAATACAGGCCCATCCTCTTGAATTGGGGGAGTGATGTGGGATTCCCCTCAGTATGCTATGAATATCTTTTATTACCATTGGTTAATAAAGAAGCTGATTTTGCCTATGGCAGGGAAGAATATAGCAAGGCAGGAAATCCAAGCAGAGATAGAGAAGGAAAGAAGGCAGAGTCAGGCAGGCGCCATGTAGCTGCTGAAGAAGGACATCAGAACCTTATTTGTAAGACACAGCCTCATGGTGATACATAGAGTAACAGAAATGAGTTAAGATATAAGAGCTCACTAGGAATACACCTGAGCTGTTGACCAAACAGTATTAGAATTAATATAGTTTTGTGTCTGAGTGTCTGGGAAATGAAAGTGCAGTCTCCATTTACAGGGGAGAGCTACAAGCTGCATGCAGGGCAGTCTCCTGATGAACTTCAGAGAGCCTGGCCATCCAGCAAGCAGGTAGCACATCCCATTCTCCTCACTGTGACCAAGGTAGCATCTTTCACCCTGAGAACTGGCTAATAGCTATTCCAAGAGCTTCAATGTTCTCCACAAGGATGCTAGAAAGCCATCAAAAAGATGGTGGCCTCAAAAATGAAGCTCTGTCTTCTGTGGTGTCTTCATCCTATGTCTGCTCCTAGGAACAGTGGTGGATTACTCCAGGGAAACCCTGAAGGAATCTCAAAAGCATGGATGTTCTTTTCTTCGGTACTCAGCGTGCAGCTCTGAACTCCTCCTCGTTTGTCTCTCCCTAAGTTCATTTCCATGGCATGTGTGGAAGGGAAGGAATTACAAAGTCGGTTCAGTCTACCAAGTCAACCCTAATGTGGCCACCAACTGCTGACAGCGACAGTTTTCAGCAATATCTACTCTACCATCCTATTCTATTGCTTCAGGGGCTGTGGCACGTAGGCAATGTCTGCTAGCCACCTGGAGCAGATATCTGCAGGACTCTAGGGAGTAAATGCACGCTGGCTGACATAAGGCTAGCATTCTTCCTATAGACAGAGAACATTCTATCCTCAAGAGGTGACAATATCCTTTGGACAGATCTTATACCTTAAGTAAATTCTGAAGAACTCAATGTTTCATTTCTATTATGAATGGCACACTTATTTAAGATTAAGTATTTTAAATACTTATTTAGTTTATGAAGATGTTTATATGCCTGAGTGTGAATATATGCATGCTGTGTGCGCAGCAGAGGCCAGAAGGAGGATTTGGATCCCCTGGAACTGGAGTTACAGGCATATAAGAGCTGTTATGTGGACACTGGAAACCAAATTCTAGTCCTCTGCAAGGTGGTAAATGCTTTTAACTGGTGAGCCATCTCTCCAGCTCAGAACAGCTATTTTTAACATGTCTTTTAACTGCAATTCACCAATACCCAAGAGCTGAATTAGTAAGAATGCTCTAGATTAGGCATGTCCAAAAGCTGCACTGTGATACAGAAATACTTAGTAATCTGTGCTGTTTGACACAGTAGCTATTAGCCTCACATAACCATTGAGCACTTAAAATATGTGTACGGCCTCGTAAGTGTATTTCCCTAGGATGCCAGGGAAATGAATTTTCAATTTTATTTAATTTTAATTAGCATTAAAGTAAATTAAACAGGCACACGTGACTAGCGGTTATCCTATTCAACAGTGCAGACCCAGACCTTGAAGACCTCACTCTCATTAAAGAAGCAAAAGATGTTAAACACGGCCATGGTTGTAAAGGACTAGAGCACAGTGAAGCTGGGGCTTCGGTACTAGGGAAATTCAGAGGGAGCAACTGAGAGGGAGCAAGCTGGCGAGTATGTCCCGTCCACAAGGTGCAACCACCCACTAACGTGCAAAACGGATGGGAAACGGGACCAAGGAAGCACAGCTGGCAGCTGGTCAGCATATATATATATGGTGTGTAAAAAGGATACTCAGACAGATGCTGCATTTGCATGGACCATTTCTGAGCATCTGTCTACACTGTTGATGGTCACTGCCTCTGAAAAGTAGAAATTAAAGGTCAAGGCAGAGAATTTTCAGGTTTCTTTTGAGATTTTATTATATGCATTTGTTTCATGTGTAGGGGCCTCCAGGGTGTGTACCACAGACCCTCCCCGTCCATCGTGTGTATCCTGGGGGCTGAACTCAGGTAGTCAGGCCTGGCAACAAGTGCCATTAATAATAGTTTAACGCTGAAATAATTTTCTTCATTTTTAACAGTCACAGAGATGATTACTAGATGGCACATTTTAAGGATTCGAGTGGTCAAGTCTTTCCTGTGGTTGCTATTCACGACTGATCTTATGCGATTACCAGGACTATTCCACACCCTACAACCATGGCACTTCTGGAGTCTAATAAAACAGCTAAAAGTAATACTGATGGAAAGTGGCCTTAAGGAAGTAGAACCTAAATCAATAAACTGGGCAGGAGAAGGAAGTGCATCTTGATCCAGGCACAGTCTAGGGAAGAACGCGAGCCCTAAGACAGGGATGGGAAGGGGTGCGGGAGGGATGCTGGGCCTTGGCTTAGAATGAGCTCACGGGCCACTGTGACTAGAAACATCTGGAAGCTCAGGCACAACCCCACCCTGGTGCCCTCGGGGAGGCAAAAAATATACATAATCATGCAGGAGGCACTGTGTTACTCTTGAGGCACAGTGGCCAACAAGAACCAGCCAGTGAGTTCAAGAATTAGACAGAACTGTGGAGGGATGGCGGGTCTCAAATGGAGCATGGGATACAAGGTCTAGGTGCAAAATCTCTGAGCAGAGCACTCTGTGGTGTCACCTGGTGGTGATAAAAAGATTAGGACTGCATGTGTGACCCCATCAATCATGACAATGTCCTTGCGCCACACCACCCCCGCCCACAGCAGGAAATCAGTTGATAGACTTTCTGCAGCCATCCAGTTACACACGGTCACAGCTGCTGCTTATGTATGCACACCTTTCTACACCACAACACTTGGGACTCCCAGGGACTAGTGGAGGCCAGGCATGGCAAATTAAATTCCTCATGCTTGAATACAGTGGCTACTTCTCAGTTGGATGGAAACTGGAAAGGACTTGGGGAAATGATACTTTCTAGTGGTTAAAGCACAAGCAGAAGCCATTATTTCCCCTTTCGAGGAAGGTTTTCTCATGCTCTCTGTTCTCCACAGCCGAAGCAGCATCTGCCTTGAGGAGACCAAAGCAGCATTTTACAGGAGGCCCACCCCAGTGAACCCAGAGAGCCCTTCTTCTGGCTGTACTTTTCAGAAGCGCTGGGGCTATGGTTTTAGTTTATTGATAACAGTGAGTCCCTGGGCAACGGGAAAGAAAATTCCACTGATCTTAGTATTTTCCCACATTGCTCTTTTCATACCTAACCCTGTGGTAGGCAGGCAGCCCACCAATGCCACAGTTCACTACAGGGACCATTAACAGCCAGAGGTACGTCAGTTGGTCCAACAAGCGGGGCACTAGCTATACCCTGCAAAGACTGCCAGGCAGTGGTGCTGTTCTGGACATTGGTGCCCGCCCTCCTTACATCTTGCAGTAGGTGCCTGTGTTGAGGAGAGCCTCCTCAGCACGTGAACAGTCATGGGAAGAGGCTCTCACAGGCCACTGAGGTAGAAAACTGATGGGTCCTAGGTGCCATATTGAGAGGGTACAGCTGGATGAGAGAACAGGGGTTTCTAATGTCAGCTCAGGGCATGGTGTGGGGTGCTGGTGTCTAAAGGCGGCACAAGTGGAACATGAAGGCAAATGTTTGTGAATTTCTGGAAACAACCTCTCAAGCTTTGGGCGTGCAGAACCCTACCCACACATGCACACTCAAGGACATAGTTTAACCAATTACCTAGACCTGATTGGGCAGCAGCAGCTCCATAGACCGTGCCTCTTCCCTTCAAATGCAAGATTTTCTTCTAAATGGCCAGAGCCAGGACGGAAGGAATTCTTCTCAAATTAAGGGCCATATTAAACTCAGGATAAGGCAATCTGTTGTTGCTAGTGAACTTGGAAAGGGACCAAAAGAGTTTTCTAGTCGGACCCTGTGCATATACATACACATATACATCACTATATACATCACTAGTGCAGTCCATCATTTAAGGACATCATCTACATATACATCATTAGACCTGTCAGGAAGATATTTTTGTAATATTTCCTGTATGGATAATTACAGCTAAAGATCTTATCTTGGAAAGTCTTGAAGCCTTAGGGTTCACTTGTCTCTTGGTTGCTAGTTCTTTGCTGCCATTCTCCTGCCTCCAACCAATCCTCAGTGCTGACATACTGTCTCATGGTTTTAAAATAGCTGCCTGAGCACCAGCATTGCATCTGTACTCAAGGCAGGGAGAAAGTAAGATGTGTTATTGGAGGAGGGGTTCATTCAGTTCTTTTTGAAAGTAGACATAATAGGAAAACGAAGTGAGTGGGCCGTTGCTTTTAGATCTCAGGGATAAAAACAATAAGGCCAAGTTTCACCCCGACTGCTACGTACAGCCTTGGAGGGAAAGAGTCTTCGTGACTTGCTGACATCTGTGGATCCATTGAACCAATCCCTGGCCTCACCACAAGAAGCCGGACCCTCCACTTGGGGTGGCAACTCTCAAGAAGGAGGGGAAGCCAGCAGAGGGCCTTGGGCACCAGTAAGAATGAGCCCAACAGGAACTACCAGGACGAACTGAAGAAAGGTACCCTGGAAAGAACTCTTTCGAGAGCCCAGTCCCCAGAGCTGATGTCCTACAGTGGCTGTGATGTGGACGCAGGCACATAAGCCACTGAGCAGGCTGTGTGCCCCATGAGAGGAAGGCATTGCAGGCAGGGTGCAGAGGTCCAGAAGCAGTCTTGGAGGGCAGCTGGCACCTCTGGCCAAGCATCTGGGAGTCTGCATGCAGAGCTCAATTTCTTCTAACAGCAACTCCTGCTCAAAGTCATGACAAATCACTTAATTTTTTTACTTCCATTAGGGCACAAGGACATGATGTCCCTGGCTCAGCTTCAGCCTTGATATCCACACAAGCTTCCTCATCCTGGAGTCATTAGAGGTGGCTCTCCCCTGATGTGAGTCTTCATGTGTTTGTGGCCACGAAGCACACATGTCACTAGAGAGCTTTCTGCATAGCTCCTTTTGATGCAAGTAAGCCAGAGCCTAGCTGCATACCCCTCTCTAACATCCCTCCATACATGCCATACCCCAGCACGCTGCCAACATCCTGTGGCAAGCAGCAAGGCAGGCCCTCGGGATGATTCAAAAAGAACACACAGACCACAAGGAATATGCAGAGTCAACTCCTGGGTCAACATAAGTCAAATAAAATACCCCTAAGACAACACTGTCTTAAGAATTCTTCAGTTAACACTGTTACAGTTTGGATTCGGTTTGGCCCCAAGAGGCCCAGATAATGAAAGCTTGTCCTTGGAGCGGCACTGTTGGGAGGGGGCAAACCTTTTAGTGTGTGGAGTGGAGCCTCAGTGAAAGGAAATTAGGTCACTGAGGATGTGCCTTTGAAGGGGCTGGGACCCTGACTCCTTCTGTTTCTTTGTTTCTGGGGTCACACAGAGAGTAGCTTTTTCTACTGCATACCCTACTATGATGCACTGCCCCTCCACAGGCCCAAACGCAACGCAATAAGCAACCACAGCTGAAAGCCCAAAAACAGTGGTTCAAAAGAAACCACCTTTAAAAGGCTGGTTTAACTCAGCAATGTTGTTACAGTAACAGAACACCAAGTAATAATTAAATTTGTATTATGTGAGTTTCAACTCAGCCAGAGAAGGACTGCATTATGACACTTTCTGACAGCATAGAGCACTTCTAATGTCTTATTGGCTGCTCTGGGTTAGAAACAGACAGCATTTGTGGTTTGTTTTTGTTTGTTTGGTTTTTTGTTGTTGTTGTTGTTTCCCCTTAAATAATGAAAACCTAGCTTTATGAAAGGTCCAAGACAGTAGCCATGCTAGCTGCCAGGTGAGTCCTAACTCAAAGCTATGGCTCCTTCCTAACAAGGGCAGTGACAGAAGCTGGGGTGTCACCGTGCTGTGGGGATGCCGAGCCAATAAAGGAACGGTCTCTCAGAAGCGGTGTTGTAGAGGGTGGGGAGATCTGCTGATGAAGGCACATTGTAAATGGCTTTTAAATTTTATCATGTGTATAGTTCAGCATTTTATAAAAAACATCCACAAAGTTGTCCCGTCACCATGGCTGTCTATTTTCAGGACATTTTCCCCATCTCAGAGAGAAACCACAACAACTGGCAGCCACGCCCATCTCTCTCTCCCCCACCTGCTGGCACTGTTCGTCTCTCTGTCCTCCCAGAGATGCCATCCTGGACATGCAATATAAATGGAACTGTGTGGTCTGGTCCTTTCCTGCCTGGCTTCTTTCCCTTGCTGGAGTGTTTTCAAGGGTCACCAATGCTGTGCCAGGAACCAGCCCTCCCTCCCTTTCTGTGATCATGCGAGCCATTTCTGAATAGTCAAGGTTTCTCTCTGGCGTGGAGATGAGAGGGGGCGGTCTAAATTCAGGGCAACAGAAGAGAGCCTCATGCTGCAGAGCCCACAAACATCCCCAACATCACCCCTGTGCTCTGCTTTAGATAAAATTTATATATAACATCGAGCTGTTAGGGCAGACCCGTTAGCTCAAGTCCTCACTAGACAGATCAGCGCCTCACGTATGATTCAGGACAGCTCTGACCTGTCTCCAACACAGAAGCCTCAGCACACTCATGGTCAAACCTGCCACCTACACAGAGGTAAGAAAGACCATGGCCTCCAAGAACATCTGCTGGACCTGGTTCTTCCCAGGAGCTCATGGTTACAGTCACAGGGGGACTGAGGAATCCCTCACACTTCACTGAGTGCTCACGCCAAGGCCTTTACGCTTCTGGCGCTGGGACCCCTGTGCTTGATCTCCAAGTGAACACTGCCCATAACCTCCCTCATGTCCATGTCACCTCTGTGTGAAGCTGACATAACACCTACTTACAGCTTACTAGAAGGCTTTCCCACCGGGTATAGCCTCGGCTATTCTTACAGATTTTCTTCCAGGCTCTCCTCTTTACCTATTTAACAGGAAGTAGGCAAGGAATTGTCATTCATACTTTCAGAAGAAGAAATGGAGGCCCCAGGAGGGCAAGAGATCAAGATTCATTGGTGAAAGGTGACGAAATGAATTTGGGATCCTGACATTCCACTCCTCTGGGTGGAACAGGAGGGTAGGCGATAAAACATCCCTTCCAGAGAAGTGGGAGATAAATCAGTCCATTGGTAAGAGCCTAGATTTTGGAGCACAGTTTTAAACTCAAAATTCATTCCTCCTGACACCAGGCCATGTATCCAGAACATAATGAGCAGCAAAATGTCTCAAGATGGTCCATTTGCCTGACCCCCTCCTCCATGGCTGAGTCCACCACCAGAGACTGAAGCTCACCATAAACCAAGAAATAGAGCAAGACGGTACACATTCGATTTATATGACAGTCCAAAGGAAGGCTAGACCTTTAGTTATGTCCAGCTTGCTGAGGAGACATTTGATGAACACTCTCCATCTCCCCCATCCCATCTCCCAATCAACCATGCTTCTTACCCTCCCTTCGAACTTGGCCATGGCTCCTTCTTTGACGCAGAGGTTCCGAGGGGGCAGGATGAAAGCAGGGGCCTCTGTGAGGGGCATGGAGCTGACCCTTGAGGGATCCACACTGTGGGAGGTTTTGGACATGTGTGATGAGGCAACCAGTTTCACGTCCGCCATGGTCTACAAAAGGAAGAGGAGCGAGTCAGGTCTTAAAACATGCAGCATGTCGTCTCCCTTGTAGATACCACTTGCCCAACCCTGTGGTTTGAACTAGAAGGAGCCGGGGCCCAGTAAGGTCAGCATCCACATGGAGTACCTTCTGTGGCTTCTCCACATAATGTACCAGGCAAGACAGAGCCAGTCCTAGACTCCAGCTCCCAGGCCATGCCCACCAAGAGCTCCCATCTGTCTTCTGAGAGGGTATGACTTGGGCAAGATCAGGGAAACTGGATACTCACAGATTTCACAATAGGCCCTTAAGGCTCTGTGAGAAGGTGAGAGTTGGTGGGAGATTGGGGTTAACGCGACCAGGGCCCTAGGTGAGAAGGTGAGAGTAGGTGGCTGAATAAAGGGGAGGGTCAAGCCAGAGCCTACATTATAGAAAGACTCAAAGACCAAAATATCAAGGAAAGGAAGGAGGCACTAGAAGGTCATCCAGGCTGACTCCGTCATCTATAACTAAGGTCCAAATGGGCTAATGCATTCATCCATTGAGGTAGAGCAAAATTATGCCATCACTGCCAAGAATACCTTGAACCTGGGATCCTGTCCAAGGCAGGTATGGAACTAGACAGGATGTGTCTGCAGGCTGGCGAGATTATCTAGGACTAAAGGGCTGATATGGAGAGGAACAATGGCTATCCACAGAAACAATCAATGGTTCACTCATTTGAGTTGCTTCTTAACTTTAAGTATGTTTCAAGGTAAAAATTAGAAAATAAATACCAATGTGCAAATATAATAAATTATCACTTATTGGTGGGCTAGCAAGATGGATCAGGGGACAAAAGGCACTTGCTACCAAGCACAATGGCTTGAGTTTGATCCCCTGGTCCCACATGGTGAAAGGAAAGAAATTACGTCTTTCCTTTATTCTCTGACTTCCACATGCACACCATGGGACACATGCATACACACACGATAAATAACATTTTAAATTGCCACTTACTGAACACTCTGTTTCAAACACTGTGTGGAGGACCTTTATCTATGATCTCACATTTAAGAATTTTATCATTTTATTTTTGGTTGACATGGTAGCTGCATACGTTTATGGGATACAATGTGGTGTCTTGGTACATGGTGTCATGTGCTCTAAGTTGGGACAGTCGGCATATCCATCCCCTTGGACAGTTACCACTTCTTTGTGATGACAATACTTGGAAGCTTTTTCCAGTTGTTCTGAAAGGTTCCTCATAGTTAACTACACACTTCTCACCATGGCGCAGCGGAACTCCAGATATCGCTCCTCCCGCTCCTCCCTTCTAACCTAACACCATGAGTGGACTCATCTTTATACAAATGAGGAACCTGAGTGACAGGAGTGAGGGTGGGGTCATGCTACATTGGCCAAAAGAGAAAACTGAAAATATCAACCGGTCTAGTATACAAGATGGTGCTCCTTTGTGACTACAGAAAAGTAATCATTTTACACAGCGAAAGCAAACCATTAGAAATGTTTCCTAATTTTTCCTCCTAAATTTTCTTAAAATTAAATAGATAAGAATCTTTTAAGAAATCTGACTTAGTCAGGTAGTGGAGGCACATGCCTTTAATCCCAACCCTCAGGAGGCAGAGGCAGGTGGATCTCTGAGTTTGAGGCCAGCCTGATCTACAGAGAGAGTTCCAAGACTGTCAGAGCAACACAGAGAAACTACTTCAAAGAAAAGAAAAGAATAAATAAATAAATCTGATTTAAAGGCTAGAGGCATGGGCCAGTGGGTAAAAAGAATTTGCTACACAAACACAAGGAGCTGAATTAGGATCCACAAAAGGCTGCACATGGCCCATGTAAACCCACTGTTGTTAGGGGTGGAGACAGGAGGATTTCTGGAGTTGACCACCCATCTAGCTCCAGGTTGGGTGAGAGATACCACCTCAAAGGAATAAGGAAAGTGACAGAGTAGGACATGTGATGTCCTCCCATGACTTCTGCCCATGCTCATGCAGGTGCAGGCACAGGTGCACACACAGGTGTATACGCAGGTACACACACAGGTGCAAGCACAGGTGCACCCACACATAGGTGCGCACACATACCCATGTATACACGGCCTATCTTTATCCTTCTCTTACTCATTCTTTCTGTTACACAGAGAGAAAGAAATTTGAACAAAACAACTTAAAAGACAGGTGTCTGATGAGCCCCCATCACTGGCCACTTGCCAGTTTCTACACAGCAGACATTTAGCCAGCATATCTGTGCATGATTCCTCTGCCTGACAAACCTGGCTTCCTTTCACTGATAAGGCATTAGCTGTGCAAACAAAATTCCTTTCCAAATGAAACAACACTCTGGCAGGCTGCAGGAGGTCACAAGAAAAGCAAGTACCTGAGTCATAGTTCCTGTGTGTCGGGAACATACTAAGCACTCTGTAAACCAACGGTTCATTGGCTCTTTACAGCACTAAGCAACAACTAATCTCACCATCCATTTTAAGGGCTAGAAACCTGTCCAAGGATTAGAAAATTGTTCAAAGTCAACAAAAGAGGAAGCAGAACAGGCACTTGAGCCCAGTGTGTGTGCCCTGTGCACTGTGCCTCCTGCAGCAATCAGAGTTGAAATAACGGTAAAGACTGAAAGCGGCTCAACTCACATCACTTCAAAATGTCCCTGTAACGCTGGACGTAGTGGCTCACTCCTTTAATCCTAGCACTTGAAAGGCAGAGGCAGGTGGATCTCTGTGAGTTCCAGGCCAGCTCGGTCTACAAAGTGAGTTCCAGAAAGCCAGGGCTGTTATACAGAGAAACCCTGTCTTGAAAAACAAACAAACAAACAAACAAACAATTTTCCCTATAAGATTAAGATTTTTTTGTATATTAAAGAATGACATTTACATTAAAAGATGAATGGTAATATAGAAGAAAATGTTCACAATGAAAACATAGGACCAGAATATTTTCACAGAAGAAGAAACCATTCCAAGACATGGATGAGAGGAGAATATTGTTGCAAAGTAAACCGGGGAAAGTTGTCTGGCCCCAGGAACACCCAGTAGTGCAAGTCAATCATGACCGTGTTTTTGTAAACTAGGAAGGATGTTTCACTGCTTGAGAGACCAGAGCACACTCTGCATACTCCTGCTGGCAAGCAATGTGGCAAAAGGATTCTGAAGGACAGGTGTCCACAAGTTTTTCTAGTTATCCTACGTGTAGAAACTCATTATCAAGAAAGATTCTGAGGCAGCCAAAATGTTTATGTAAAAACAACGGTGGCATTACTTAAAGCAAAGGTTGGACATACAAAAAATTCAACAACGAGAATTGACTCTATACAGGGGCATATCAGACTAGAAGATGAATTTAATAATATATAAATGTTAAAGTTTTTAAATTACTAAAAAATTTCAAGCAAACATAAAAAATGACAAAAAAAAAATCAGTGCCCCAAATACCCACAGTGAGCATCAACAGTTAACATTCCCACACTTATAGCATTCTGCTTTGTGTGTGTGTGTAGAACCACTTCAAAAAACCGTTAGGACAGGATTTTCTGGTTGACACAGTGATAACAACACAAGCAAGCCTACAGAATGTTCATGACCAAATACAGAGATGACAGCTGTCTGTTCTTTATTAATACACAGTAAGTTACTGAAGCCAGAAGTACCTCACTGTGTTAAAGAGTCCAGGAACTAACTGTATTTTGGTGCCTGTTGTGGTTTAGACTTGGATTATCCACCAAAGGCTCATGTGTGAAAGGTTTGCTCACTAGTCTGTAGTCCTGGGAGGCAGTAGAACCTTCAGTGCTTAGTGGATAGGTGTGAGTCCATTGTGGGTGCACTCTTCAAGGGGGACACTGGGACCCCAGCTCCTCCTCTGTCCCTCTTTGCTTCCTGGTAGCCCTACAGCCTCCTCCGCCATGACACTCTGCTTTTGTACAGGCTCAAAGCAATGGAACTAGCTGGTTATGGATCGAAACTATGAAGCTGTTAGCCACAATGAACCTTCCTTCCTTCAGGTTCATTTTTCTCAGGCATTTCATCACAGTGTCAAAAAGCTGGAAACGGCCTGGTGGTGGAGGCGCATGCTTTTAATCCCAGCACTTGTGAGACAGAGGCAGGCGGATCTCTGTGAGTTCGGGGCCAGCCTGGTCTATAAGAGCTAGTTCCAGGTCAGGCTCCAAAGGTACAGAGAAACCCTGTCTCAACCCCCCCCAAAAAAACGGAAACAAACACTGATGAGCCAGCTTGCTTTTCTACCCTCTACACCCTACTTCTTCAAACTGTAATTTCCACAACTCTACTTTCTATTTCTATGAAATTACTTTTTAAGTTTCCTAATATGGATTAAAACACCTCCTTTATTCTGGACCTAACTTATTTAACTTAACACAATGTCCTCCAGTTATCTACATGTTGTCACAAACGGTAGTATTTTCTTTTTCTAAGGGTGAATAATATTTCACTATGTGCAAATATATTATTATATTGTCTTTATCCATTCGTCCATTGTCAGCTACTTGAATAGATATCATGCCTTGGCTATTATACATAATTATTACAGTATTGTAATAATTATGAGAGCCCTGGTATATCCTACCTGGTATAATTTTTAAATTTTTTAAAAATTATATTATGTGTGTGTATGCAACTGTGTTACATGCGTGTAAGTGTCAGAAGAGGACAGAGGATCTCCTAGTACTGAACTTAGAGGCAACTGTGAACCAACTGACATGGGTACTGGAAACCGAATTTGGGTCTCTGGAAGTTCGGCAAAATGATCTTAATTGTTGAGCTCCAAGGCCCTAATAGGATTTTAATGGCAAGAATAAAGAGATGCTTTTTCACTCAAATTATACGAACTGAGCATCTACTAGCACGAAAGTAGCCACTACCTATAAAACAATGAACGGCTCCGTGTGGGAGGAGTGCTGGATGTGTGTGATGCCTGGGAGTGTGGTAGTAGAGAGGAGACCACGGTTCTTACACCCTGCAGGTGACCCTAGGACCACGACCTGGAAAGAGCACTGCTTCATCCACTGCCACCGAGGTGAGCGGCAGACACTCCGTGCAGCCGAGCCTAGAACTAGGGTGGAGGTGATCCATGTAACAGGAAGCTCAGACTCGCTTAACTTCACCATTGGGGGACACAGCTGCTTCCCAGCCATGGTTTGGTTAAGGGACCTCCATTCTCTTCCTCTTTACCTCTTTATCTCTTCCTGTCAAGTGGGAACACTATGAACCCTGTAGGGTGGAGGGGATATGAGTGAGAAGGCAGTATATATAAACTAGAAGTAAGGTGCAGAAGACACCCACTAAGCAGACTTGGTCACAGCATCCCTCACCCAGAAGGAAGCCTGTGACTCACCTCATTGTCAAAGACAGCAAGGAGCCTAGCAGGCCTAACCATCCTCAGACAGCTCTGCAGGGAGGAGGCCTGAGCCCATGGGCAGCTCCCAGCAGCAGCAGTTTGTAAGTGAGGTGGATGCTGACTGCACCTTGTGGTCCCTCTCACCTGACCCTATCATCGGGGTCCCCTTCCATAAAGGAGGACAAGGAAGCCCAATAAACCAGCTACACTCATCCGAGGTTCCCAAGCTTAACAGTAGAAACTAAAGCAGGAGCAGAGGGCCGTCATACTCTACTGGATTTCTGGAGGTTCAGACAAAGCTTGTCCGGCTGTCCTCAGTGACTGGAGGTACAACAGGCAGGGGCCTGAGAGTTGCCATGGGAAGAAGAGCAGGAGAAGCGACTCCCCATTGTGGCTTGGAGTATCTCTCCACGGACTACTTATTCAAGGTTTGAACAAATAGGTTCAAAGATGCTGAATCTAATCAGTAGATGCTGGATCTGATCACTGGGCAGTGGCTGGTTGTCAGTGGATTCATGTACTTATGAGTTCACACCAATGGGCTATTATGGGGTGGGGCCTGGGTGGAGGAAGTAGATCACGGAAAAGGGGTCTGCCTTTGACAGGCATCTTCCTCTCCCTGCCCTCTGCTTCCTGGCCACTGTGAGACAGCTGCTCGGTTCAGCACCTCCTTCCCCAAGATATTCAGCCTTGCCATGGTCTCAGAACCAAGGAAGCCGGCCAACCATAAAACTGTTAGCCAAAATAAATCCCTCCTGCTTCTGAATCCGTGTTTCTGAGGTATATGTCAGCATGACAAGAAGCTGACTAGCCATCTCCTTTCTGCTCTAGAAGACCAAAGACTCCCCAGGGGGGCTTGCCAAATCTTCGTGACTCCAAACCTCCTGGAGTCCACTGAGATCTCTGGAGGGTCCTGGATAATCTCACCAATGGAAGCACACCTGGCCTAGGGAGATAGCAGAGAGGACAAAAGCACTCCCTCCACAAGTGAGAGATGATTGAATCTCCAGATGCATAAACATCAGGCATAAGGCAGATATGGGAGAGTCCCAGGAAGCTCGGGGCCACCTAGCCTGGCATACGCAGCAAAGCAACATTAGTGACCTTGACTCAAACAAGATGGAAAATGAGGGCCCTCATCCGGGGTTGTCCTCTTGTCTCCACACTCACACCAGGGACCTGGGAACCCACATTTATATATATGTATGTTCACATGTATATTAGAATTTTGAATTTTATTTAAAAAGTCACACACTTGGCCTAAAGAACAAAAGACAAGAAGGGGTCTGGCTTCTGGTTGAGAAGACACAGACAAGTCAAAACTGCCAGGAACCACCTAGTCCCCTGCGAGGATGCTCCAGGGAGGAGGATGAGTCCCCTGTCACAGATCCAAGTCCCAAGCTGTGTAGCCATGCCAAACAGCTGCATCCACCCTCAGCCCAGCGCTCCGAAGCTGCAGTCAAATTCCAGCCATGCTGTCAACTGATGGCTACTGCATATTTGAGGGAAATTAATAATAAATTGAGCCAAATCCTCTTGTTCCTCTCTCCCTCCACTGAGCCTGGTGACCACATTTCAGCAGAGAATACCAGAGAGGCTGGATGGCGTGTGCCGCTATCTCTACAGGCAGGACAATATTCAGCTGTTGCAATCAAACGCCCCAAGCCAGGGGATCCATTCAGTACTCAGTCAAATTCAGACCAATAGACAAAGGATAAACAGAAAAGCACAAGGGAGGGGTCAAAAGAGCAGCGGCCCACTGATGTCTGGGGCAGAGCCAAGCTCTGTGTAAGGTTTCTACACGTAACACAATTAATCACCCAAAGCAGCTCTGAGTAGATTGGACTTTAATTTGATCAAAAGCACTGTAAATTGTCTCTTGAACCTGGAAAGGAACTTGTTACTACAGCCAAGACAGAGCAGTGCTCAGAGACACAGAGACAGACAACAAGACAAGTGAGCCAGCAGTGGGAATTTGGAAAAGCCAGCTGCCCCTCCCCTATTCTGAGCACACACACACATGAGATCACCTTGGAACCTTGAAGTCACAGGATACATTGGAAATGCCTGACCTTCCCTGCAGGGAGGTGCTTCCTAGCAGGTGTGGCATCCAGCCTGTAGACCCCCCAACAGCTCATATCAGAGGTGGCAAAACCACTGGCGTACAAACACAGCAGGCACTGATGGCTCCCTCTGCCCTCCTTAATCCTCTCTGCAATGCTCTCAAATCCTGACAAATACCCCAATCTCTCCTAATCCAGCACTGAGCTGCTCCTCCGCTGTGCCAGGTTGCCTCACCATGACCCACCCAAGCAAAGTGGGGCAGGGCCACACCAGCTACCCCCAGACACACCTGACGGCAGCCTCCTCCCCAGGGAACATTCACAGAAGGCAGATCAGAGGCCAGCTTCACTGCTGATGAGGTTCTGGTCCAACGTCCAGCAATAACGGAGAGAAAAGGGAGAGCCAAGCGAGCCAGGCAGAGAAAGTAAGGAGCTTTGTTCTAACCCTCCTCGCAGATGTTGCAATTTGCCTTCTGCAGGGCAGCCAACTTTGCTGGGAGATCTGTTGTTCTAATCCGCCCAGCTGGGGTGACCTTTGAAACCTCTGGCTGCCACTGCAGAGACACTCACTGAAGTCCTGGGGAGCAAGGGAAGAAGCTCACAGGTTTTCACTTGTTGGAAGATGCAGACTCCAATCTAAGTGTAAAGCAACTGAAAAGACCCCATCAAGCAGAGAATTGAGCTCCAGATGGGCTGGGCACTTCCACAACTCCACATCTGGCCAGACTGCCACTCTAGCCCCTTGGTGCAGCTGGTCTAGGATTACCACCAGCTCATGAGACGTGCCTCCTGAGACCCAGCCCTGTCTTCCTTAAGTCAATGGAGCCCCACTTAGGATGCCTAGCCCAGAAGGGACACTCAGAAGGCTGAGAACTCCTATGCTGGAACTGGAGGCAGGAACACAGCAGCATGTGGAGCTGAGAGCTCAGCAGTGTTCGCAGGTGCTTAGCACTACACAGAGCTACTGCTTTCTCCCAGTGGATGAAACAGGAGCTGGGCTGGGAGCACATAAAGCTCCGTTCCTTCTGTGGACACCAAGGTATTCCTCTAGTTCCCAAGGAACAGATGGAGCATCCTGAGCTTAAGCCCTGTTGGGTGAGGGTGGATTCATAGGGGGCTGCTATGCCCAAACACCTAGGACATCCTTGATCTTCCAGCTCAGTGGCTGAAGCCTCTGTGGTCTCAAAGCTCCTTTGTGTCCTTTAAAATTATTAAGGACTCAAAGGCTTTTGTTTGTGCTATCAAGGTTTGGTGTATTTGGTATTAAATTAAACAATAATTTACATAAAATATCAACAAGAAGCCTACATGTTCATATTGCTTTTTTCTTGAGTGTGTGTGTGTGAGAGAGGGGGGGCTTCACTGTGTTGCCCAAGTTGGCCTCAAATTCCTGAGTTCAAGAAATCCTTCTGGACTTAGAGAAGTAGCTCACCACTTAAGAGTATTCCCTGCTCTTCTGGAAGTCCTGAGTTCAATTCACAGCACCCACATTGGCAGCTCACAAGAGCCTGGAACTCTAGTTCCAGAGGATCTGATGCCCTCTTCCGCCTCTTAAGGTACCGGAATACACATGGCATAGATTCACACAAACACACACAAATCAAAGCAAACTAGAGCAAGAGCGAGAGCAGACTGGGGTGGGGGTTGGGGGAGGAGAGAGAGAACTTCTTTCTCTTCCCTTCTTCCCTAGTAGCAGGGACTAAGTAGCAGGAACACACCTCTGCATCCAGCAATATAAATATTTTTTTAAAGAAAAACATATTTTCTGGAAAAAAAATTTTAGGAAAAAGTTCAGTTCTGCTGTGTGTGTGATGTATGCGTGGTCCTGGGCATGGAAACCAGGGCCTCACACAAGTTAGACAAGTTATCTATCTAATATCACTGAGTTACATCCCAATCTTGCAAACTTCTACTTCTTTTGAATGTTTATTTATATATGTATGAGGGGGTGCGTGTGACGGGTGCGATGTGGAGTTAGTTCTCTCCATTTGCCTTGATGTTGCTTCTGTGAATGGAGCTGAGGTTGTCAGACTTGCTTTACCCACTGAAGCATCTTGTCTGCTTGCAAATGTCTTTAAACATCTGGCCTAATGATGGACAGTCAGATTTTTCATCTGTTTCTGCATCTCGTCTACCATGACATCACAGGGTCTATAGCTGCTAGGCAATGCCACCATATGAAGAGCTACTAGAAGAAGAAAAACAAATATCGTCCTACGCAAAAATAACCTGGGCTTCTAAAGAGGCTCGGGGCCTTCCCTGGTTACACTAAGTCTCCAGATCATACTTTAGAACCTTATGCCAGCTAATCTCCCAAGATCTCTCTGTCCCCATCTGTTCTCACTCTGGCCCTCTTCAAACACCCGAGAGTAAAGGGAAAAGTGGTTGTCTCTGGGCAGTGGTGTGCAGCTTTAAGGAACAAGAGAAGGAAAATGTAATTCAACCTCTAACTCCATTCTCTCTCTTCTTTAAGACCACAAGATTAAACAGTGTGACCAGAAAAATAAGAAGCCTGAGACTGGCACTTCAGAAACAGCTTCAATTACTTAGGTCCTTGACCAAGACTCTGGAAGACCTTGTACATGGAGATATCCCCAAAGCCTTTGTTTGCTACAGAGGGAGAGCTTTACAGAAATAGAAGCTGCTCACAGAAAACAGAGGTAGTCCATCCCAAGCCTTCTCAAACAGGACTCCTGGTTATGAACCACGTGACTGGCAAGTTGTTTTACACTGGACAAAACCAGGGACGTGGCCTTGGCTAAAAGCATGGAAGACATATTGGAGGCCTGAGGGTTCCCTCAAACACATGGAACGACTCATGGCTTGAATGTTAACTATAACCCTAAAATATTAGCACCATGGATCAGGATGTGGGAGGAAATTTACATGAAAAGCAGTCTTTAAATTCCTATACTTGGGTTAAAAAAAATGCCCAGGAACAAAATACCTGACCAGACACATTGCATAGACTTCTGGCCCCATAAAGAGATGTCTGGGTCCTGTGATAGACACACTTATCAAATCCTTGACATTGTCTTCATCCCATACATCATGGTTGGCAGACATGTAGAGGAGTGACCATTTAATGAGCACCATCTATGTCCCTGGTGGAACGTAAGCCACGCCAGGATAAAGGGCACGCATGCTTTCTTTATTCAGTGGTGTATTGCCAATGTCTAGTATACTGACAAGCACAAAATACCTTCTAAACAAATAAATGTGTATTCCATAAATGAATAGAAATTTTTATTTTAAAAGTTTACAAGTCACTCTCGTGGTGACTAGTTTTATGTCAACTTGACACAAGCCAGAGTCATTCGGCAGGAGGAACTTCAACTGAGAAAACACACCCATCAAACGTGCCTGTAGGCAAGTCTGTAGTACATTTTCTTTATTGTTGGCTAATGTTAGAGCCTACCTCACTGTGGGCAGGACCACCCCTGCTGGTGTCTCTAAGCAGCGCAGACCCAGATCCGCATGTCCCGCAGGAAAACGTGCAAGGTTATCCCACATCTGTTCCCACCTCTGAGTCCTCCCCCCAGTTCACAAGACAGCTCCCTCCCACTGCCTCCTAGGCCTTCTTCCTGGAACCCAAGTAAAGACCCCAGCTGCCCACAGCCAAACCATATCAGCCATACCAGCGGACCACATTTGACAGGACAAACCATGCACGCACATCTCTGGTAGAGAGCTACTTGGGGGCTGTCTTAAAAGGGGATGCAATACACACTCTCTCACACACACATACTCACACAGCCACACACACACTGATCTAACAAATACACAAACCCACCTACCCACTCTCACAGTGAGAATGGCATGGCCTGGTCTCCTGGAGTTGCTCTCCGGCTGGGATCCCCACTAACTTGGAGTTTAGTAAGAAAAGGTTCAGAAAAGCTTTCTGCAATTGAAGTCGTAGCTAATGAAACTAAAGCCTGAACCAGAAACCCTAACTGTAATTACATTTTTCCAATACACATTCTAGCAACAATGTTTATGTTCACACATTTTGTCAACACACATCAATCACCTTACAGAAAGAAATGTGGGGTGTTGAGTGGGTTGAGCTCTGACCATACTCTCCCCTCTTAAATCCCAAGCGCCTCCTCCCTTCAGTCTATATCCCACACTCTCACTGAACCCTGTGGGTTGAGCAATGCACCCCTTCAGGTAGGGCTATCTTACAAGCTTCAGAACTAGGATGCCAGGAGACCGCCAACGCATGTGGGGAACTGAGGGATGGAGTGAATGTAAAGAAGGGGTGAAGTGCTGAGTGAAAGTATTTTGTTAACATGGGCACAGCCATGTCAAGGACCCAGTGCCCCAGACACACACGAATGGCAAAACCTTTCCCATACAGGTCGGGATCAGAACTGGCAAAGCCTTCCCCTGGTTCTGTCCCAGTGTTGATGTGTGTCTACAAACGACTGGGCAATGTGTGCAGAAACTAGCAACTGCTGCTTTCTTTTCCAGGATGTTGACAGCCCCAGGCAGCTGTCTACAGAGCCCTCCTACCGAGACTAGCTAACTTCTACCTGTGTTGCTCATAATAAATACTTCTGATTTGGTGCCACTCTGCCAGAGTGTGCATAGCCCACCTGACCCCAGCTATTCTCTGTATGTGTGTCTGTGTGTCGTCCTTTCTTAGTTCCCTCACTGCCCCAGTCAGGTCAAATCCAAAACCTTGAACAAAAATGGTTCTTAGTGGTCAGCTAAGGGAGAACAGGTACTTCCTCTGTTGCAGGACTAAGCACCCAAGGCCCAAGGCAGGTGAAAAAGTCTCCAAAGCCGTAATTTATGCGTTTGTAGAATAGGGCTACCACTCACCCCAGTGGGGCTATTGTTATTGACCCAAAGGACTATTGTTATTGACAGGATCAGCCACAGGTGTTATAAAGAGAAGAAAGGAGGATAAATGTGGCCTGATTCTGGAGGAATTGCCCCCACAGGGAGCAATGGAGAGCCAGAACCTGAGGGTGAGAGCAGAAGCCAGTCACCTCCTGGTCATCACAGTTCCAGCCTAGACAGCTGTGCCACTTGCCCCACTTCCTACCCGACCACATCTGTATTTCTAGGATGGGCCAGCTCTCCACAGGATACATGGGCAGGATGCAGGCTCAGTGTGAGGAGCCAACCCAGAGCAAGACAAGTTATAGTAGAAGCCAGAAGAATAGGCAGAGCCTGGCCACCAGACTGCAGCTTGGGCCACCTTACAGGGTTCACAAGCCAGGATGCCAAATAACTCAGGCACTCCTGAAACTTGAGGCACAAGCACAGGCCATGGGAGACTGAGGACCGGGCCAGGGCAAGGACAGTCACACTTGCAGTTATCCCAGGTTCTCAGCCCATCGCCAACTTCCAGGTTAGTGTGATCCCATGAGACCTCCCTAGAGAAGAAAGGGGGGTGGAGGAAGGGGAGAAAGAAAACTCACAGCCATTGCTCTTTACTGAGAAGAAAAGAAGTTTCTGTGTGTCCGGCATTAGACTAAGTACTTGACTCTGTTCATTTCACCGCTCCCCGGACCAGGGCAGTGATCAGAGAAGCCTCAAATGAAGGAGGCCTTGGGGCATACCATTTGCTTGCAAAATAAATGGGATATATTCCTTTTCTTTAAAGTATGCCTTTCTTCATTCTTGTTTCAATAACTGACTACCAGAGGCAGAATGGCAGGCAATAAAAAAAAACAAACAAAACTTCAGCAAATCCAGGATTTCGAGGAGCAACTCACTAGAGACTATGGACAGAGACACACCAGAGGTAGTAACTAGACAGAGATCCCCACCTCTCTCCACCCCAAAACAGGAAGATTATCATGTCCCTAATTTGACTGATATTTACTAGTTATATATAACTGATTAGACAGCAAGCATTGCTCTCATTTTCTAAATTTGGGTGTACTCTTAGTCCACTTGAATACAGTGGGGTTGCAGAATGTCAGGCAATGAGGGAAAGAAACTACATCATTGAGTCCACTGCTGATTTTGCAGACAAGGAAACGAGAGCCACGACTGGAAGAGGTAAAGACCAGAGTAAAAATGGGTGGCATTTGGAAGTCCTGAATAACAAGGCATTGCTATCCAAGTAGGCAAATCTATGTAGAACTGATCTGGGGGTGGGTACATGTAAGAGCAAAAACTCATCTGGTCAAGAATAGGTAGAAGGGAGTTTCAAAAACCACAGTTGATTGGGTTGAAAAACCATCGAGTTGATTGAGACTTAGTGTAGATTGAGACTAGGTGTGGAGGGTCCCAGTGAGAACAGAGCTCTTTGATAATAGCATCAAAACAGTGTTTACTAACTACTAACTAACTACTGTTTTAATGACTTAAGAAATTCTTTCCTAATCAAATCTCAGTTCATGTTGTTAGCACTGCATATTCCACAAATGATGGTGTTTGCCACTCTAAAATACCTAATATAAATGTTTAAATGCACTTGTTACAAAGCTGCCTCATATACTGCTCTTAGAGTCATGAGAGAATAACATTAGCTCAGTGAACAAATGTCATTTTTAGAGAAAAAGTTACACTACAAGTTCATAACATAGTAAAATATTTTATCTTCATTTTGCTGAAGGGAAGTATGACCCTTAAGATCACGCCACAGTTTGAGTGTGTTCCCTAAACGTCACATATTAAGAGCTTCAATCTCTTGTTTTGTGGTGATGCTGAGAGATAGCAAGACATTTAGAAGGCAGAGTCTGTGCTATGCTGCTCTGGGCCACTTCCCTGCTCCTTCTACTGCTGGGCACAAGCTTGGACTGACCTTGGTCTCCAGTGTTTCTGAGGAAAACAGGATCATGCTAGGATGTTGTGTGAAGCCCGACATTTCTACACGCCATCACCCTTTGCTGTCTCTACCACAGCCTCCAGGGAGGATGAGAAACAATGGCTTAGTGTCTGCTGGAATTCACCTAGGGTGCTGCGAGCTGCCAAGCCAAGCCAGCCAGTCCTACCAGCCCAAGGGCAGAGAGTCAGGCTCAGACACAGCCATGCTCTTCCTTTGGCTGTGTGTGCTCTCTACTTCCTCCTTCTATTGGTTCTGCTTCAGTCTAGAGGCAGCCTACCTGGGGCAGGGACATAGAGAGCTGGCTTCTCAGGGGTTCCTTAAGGATTCTTTAGCACTAACCTCAGACCTTTGGTGGAAACTCATATGCCCTAGGAACCAGGAGTAGCACAGGAAGGAGAAACCTTCCCACCACCCAATTTCATCTCTAGCTGTAGGACTACAGAAGTACTACTTACGGCCACCTCATTCTAGAACATTTATCCTTTATATCATTTATATTAAAAACAGCTTATTTGATAGAATACCACCTGTGAATGAATCTGGCAACTCAGCAAGGATGTTTCAATATTAGAGAAGTCTGAACCAATACAACCTTCCTGCTTTGTAGAAAAGAAACCCAAGGTCCAGACCAGTGAAGCCACAGTATGTACTGCTGTGATAAAAGTAATCCATTTATTGATTCTTTACTGGGAGCTAGCTCTATATTGAGGGCATTTGGCCTAAGTTCACTTCCATTTTCAAAGCAGTTCCTTCAGATCTCAATATAGCCCAAACCTTAAAGCCAATAAGTACCAGCTTCTAATCATCAGCCATGTCTGAACTCAGGTCTCTTGATTCTAAGGTTCAGACCCTTGGTGGCAATGTCACATTGCTAGAGGTGCTGTGAGGGACACTATGGAGTTGATGAAGCTCAGAGGTCCTATTGTCTTGACCTGACTTCACCACTAGACTACATACAAACCACAGAGTTCAAAGGCTCTTGCTTCACACTCTCAGTCTTGATAGAAAAAACAAGGCCTAAAGAGAAGGGATTGGCTTGAGGCCAGTTTCAGGAACAGAATATGGAGAAGTGTCCTTACACAAGGTTGGCACTCTAACGCACCCCCAAGGATGAGCGGCATAGGATCCTAGGAGCGTGTCCTGCAGTCTGCACGCGAGCTCCAGCGTTGGAAGGATCTTTGCTCTGGGGAGGGCAGCTCACACTCTCCTCGTCCTCTCATCACACAGCAGCATGAAGGGTTCATAGGGTGACTGTCCCAGGCACTGAGCTTCAGAGAATGCTTGCCAGACTGCTAATGGCCAGATTCACCTGGCACACCGTGGAGGAACACACACAAGCCACAGCATGCACACCTCCAACACAAAAACTCTGGAACTTCATTAATGCCTGTCATCTGTCTCCAAAGGACTCTTCCTCCAGATCCAACTTCTTGGGCCGCTGGTGTTATCTAGAGGCCTGGCGAAGGGCTAGCTAAGCTTGGCTCTCTCCTACCCACTTAGAGTTGTCTGTACACTGCTGACTTGGGCTAACAGAGCCAAGCCTATCAGGCCTGTGCTCTCAATGTAGCAGGAAGAACAAGGGCCTAAGGCAACATATTTTGTCCACACAGACTCATCTATATCTACCGAGTACCTGCAAGGCCCTGGCTGAGCACAAACAGGGTAAGATGGCAAAGAGAGCCTGGCAGACACTCCTTCCTCTCCATAGTGACGAGTGTATCAGAAAAAGCCAGGACACCCCCTTACCACCCACTTTCTCTTGCCCAGCTTTCCTTTCTTCCCACAGTCTTCCCCCACCCTCTGACAGCTGTCCAACCCTGTCCCTTCTCCACTGAAGTGGTCACACTCTGGATGAAGGGTTCAATCAATAGCTCCCTGCTGGACACAGGTAGGTTTGGTATTATTCTCAGCTGGTGTTCACTGAGGCTGGGTTGCTGTGGGCCTCCTCTGGGTTGGCCCCAGTACCTCGGTGCTCAGCCTTTCTATTCATAGGGTCATGCACATACATGATCCCCCAAAAGTTCATGTGTTGTATACTGAATCCCAATATTCACGTGTGAACAGTATTTGTAGAACCTTGAAAAACTAGGTGGGATTAGGTGAGGTCATGCGGGTGCAGCCCTTATGATGGAATTAGTGGTCTTAGCAGAAGAGGACGAGAGATACAATGCCCTCCCGGCTTTGCAATGAGGAATCAAGAAGACCTTCACAGATGTCAGCTAGAAGCTATCACCATGTTCTCTGAGGGTTCCAGGTATATAAGCTAAATAAACCTATATTCATTATAAACTAATCTGCAGTGAAGATGATTCAGTTATATCCATGCAAATCAGTCTAAGACAATCTCCCCAAGTCTGTCTGTAAGATGACTTCAAAGATGTCATCTCTGGCTGCCTTTGCCCTCCTCTGGCCATGCTTAGAATGCCCATGGCACAGGAGACTATTCTTATACTGGGTCATATTTGGATACATTCTCATATCTAGCCTTGCTCCTTCTCTAGCCAATCGTCTTGCTTACAAACTCTATGTAGGCTTTGAACTCATGTCAGTTATTTGTGCTGTTCTCTTCTGTTATTGTTCATAAGAAAAGTGTTTGCTGAAAGTCTGATTGTGAATAGAATTAGATCTTTTTCTGATGGCATAAATTCTCTCTCATGTGTCTGCGTGTGCGTGTTAGTGTGATTTCTATTGCTGGGATATAACACTGACCATAAGAGCAGAGACTGCAAAGGAACACTGTTTACTGGCTTGCTCGCCATGAGTGTCTCAGTGTGTTATCTAATACAACCCATCCAGGACAACCTGCCCAGGGATGGCACTGCCCACAGTGGTCTGGACCCTTCCACATAAATCATTAATCAAGAAAATGGTCTACAGACTTGCCTACAAGCCAGTGTGAGGGAGGTATTTTCTTAATTGATGTTCCCTTTGACCAGATGGCCATAGCTTGTGTCAAGTTGAAAAAAAAATCAAAACACCCTACCCAGTACACTGTATATAATATATATTATTATCTTCCATATGTATACTTTTAAGGACAAAATAATACATACACATGGATATAACCTCCTTCTCAACAAACTCAACAATGAATTTATTCCTGGATGTAAAGCATTCTTCATAAATCTTATTTCCAATATTCCATCAAACAGATAAACTATAATGCCTCCCATTCATGATCCTTTTATTTAACATTAAGGCTGATGGTAATTTCACAAAAAAAGGAAAAAAAAACCTCAAGTCACAGTTTTACATATAAAACTTTTCTTCTAGATTACTTTTCAGGACATGCCTCAAAAATTTTGACAACTGATTTCAAGTGCTTGACATTTTGACAGAACTTCCCCGTGACCCAGTGCCAAGGCCCAGATTAAGAAGCAGGTCTGGGGATTTCCACATGGCGAGAGGGGATGTGTACGCATGATACCCAACCAATTTAGGTAAGCCTTGGGGAATGAGTCAAGTATTGAGTAAGACAGGAAAGGAATCAAATTCAAGGGGGTCACAGGTTCAAAAATACTCTTGCTATCAAGCAAAACAGCAAGCCTTTGCCTTCCTATGGAATCCTGCCAGGGACACAGCTCCAGGAGGCCTCCCAGAGGCTACTCCGGTGAGACCTGCTCTACTGCAAGGTACATGTCTTCTCTAAGGTTACTCCAGTCAGACCCACAAACTGCTAAAGCGTTTTCTAAGACGTGGGCCCCCAAGAAACCACTGGGAGGAAGCTCTCCCCCACAAAGCTAGTGAAGAGAGAAGAAGACAGAGGGGTTCATTAACACACATTTAAAAGCTGTCCTTTTGTCCCCTTTGTTTCCCTGTGACAATGTCAATAGCTTTGTATCAAGTTTGCTTGGTCATCACATGTATTTGCTGAGCTCAAACTTCGCAGTGTCCAGTCCCCAGAGACACAGCAGTAGACAAAAGGACAAGGCAGCCCCCTGCTTAGCCAGGCTCTGGTGCTGGCAGCAAGTGGTTTGGGTCCCTGACTGCAGGTTATGGACAGTTCTGGGGTTTCTACATCTCTGGACTTTTCCCTCAATACATACTGACAGTGACACAGTTTCCTAGAGACACAAACTTTCCTGGGAGGCTGGGGAGCAGTGTTCCCACAGCAGTGGGTCATGGAGCACTCTTCCCACAGCAGTGTGTCATCGGGAGCATTTATGGCACATGCCCACTTATGTGTGGCAGTGAGGGAATCAGACAGCGAAGTCAACTTCCCCTGGCACCACATTACCTGGTTTCTAATCCCAGCTCTGCTTTGGGAACTTCAGCAAATTCTTTAGTCTCCCTTGGCCTTTGCCCTCAATTTTAAGATAGGGAAACGTTGTAGTCTGTTTTTCACAATTATAACAAAATACTTCATGCTGGGTAGTTACGAAGTAATGAGGTCTCTTAGGCTCACACTTTGAGGCTGAACATCCAAACAGCACAACGCTGGCTCTAGTGAGGACATTGAGGCAGGCAGGTGGCATCACAATGGCAAGATTGTGCACAACAGGGAGTGACCGTGTCACGAGACCAGAAGCAAGGGAGTGAGAAGGGGCCAGTCCTAGAATCCTACCACTGGACCCCACCTCTTCATGGCCCCACAGCCTTTAAATGTTGTCATACTGGAAACAGGACAGGAACTATTAGAGGACACTCATATGTCTAAACTAGATCGTAACATCATTTGTTTCCGATAGCTGTGAGGAGCAAACCCTTTAGCGCTATACTCGGAACAACTGAAAGCCCTTTCTTTCTTAAACATGGTCTAGCTGCAGTGGCACATACTTATCTTCTGGATCCTAAATAAACCGAACTATTTGGTGACTGATGACATTAAACCAGGTAGAAAGTTCCATAGTCAGAGACTCAAACTGAAGCTGAAGGTGCATTTGACGACCCAGAAAAAGGTATGGATATCATAAAAGTATTCAGAACGGATGGGGAAAAAAAGAAAAAGAAAAACTAGAAAATCTTTCTCTTCCTTTTCCAGGGCTGCCAATACCGGAAATATGGTAAAAGGCTTCTGCCAAGTCCAGATGGCTCCAATGATGAGCACGAGCCAGAACTCAGACACAAATGGTGGAGCTGAGCTGGGGAAACAGGACTGGGGGGACAAGCACAGTCAGCTCCAGGACTCTCCTCAAGGATGGACATTCCAGACAGATAATTCCCAGTGCCACTGGGCATTATGGAATTTCAGAAGTCTGTGGGAGGGCGGGGCAGGGTGGAAACTGAGCACTGGCCGCAACTAGCAAAAGGACCAAGGCCCAACTTGGCAGAAGCTGTTCTTAGCACCGCGATGTAAATGGAATGCTGTCCAGACTTAATATCAGTGGCTCAGATAAAAACAATGTCAGCAGACTGGATAATTAGAGCTTTTGGCTCATTCCTCCTCTCTCTCACTTTCTTGAGGGATGTTGAAAGAGAAGGAGGAGATGGGTCCAAAACCCCAAGAATTCCTCAGAGCTGCGGGGTATTTTTAGCTCCTCCTGGCCTCTGGGAGAGCGGAGACAAGACTTCAGGATCAGCTCTTGACTGTGCCCTTTATGCCAGTCTAAGCAGTACTTTTTAAAACCCTTTGATAAAGATGGATGTGTTTAAAGAAATGCACAAGCTAATTAAGACCACATTTGGGGAGCCGTTCCCATTCAACAGAGGACCACGCTGGCCAAGTGGAACAGATCTGAAGTCAGCTGCCACTGCGCCTATTGCTCACAGCTCCCCAAACTCCTCTATCAGCCACTCCAGGGTCTAGTGCCAGCCTTTCAGCTAGACTTGCTAGGGTGACTAGGGCCACCCCAAACCAGTGGGCTTCCAGGGGCACATCCAGGTCATTACAGAGAGCCTGTTACTAGTGGCTTTCTGGAATTCAGGCCATTTGACAAGGAAAGAGTGAATCACAGGACCACAGACACCATTAGGAGATCTAATGCTGCCTCCCACCCAGCAAAGGAATCCTGTCTTTCCTAACTGGGTAACAGTGGTCTGGGGTGTGCATGGGGAATAGAGCTGGCAGAAGGGATGAGCCCAACCTCAACAAAGTCCAAGGTAGAACTTGGTCAATATCCTGTGGGTCCCCTAAGAGCAACTTGAGATACCAGGAGCCTCAGTGCCTGGTTGACACTCCTCTACACTCTGAAGCAGGGACTGGACACCCCGGGAATAAGACACAAAGGAGTTCTGTCTGACCATAAGGGACATTAACAGGGGGCAGGGGCAAGGTCTAAAACACATCGCTTATCACCTAACCCTCCTCTAGAGAGGAGAAACAGAGGTGTTTATTATGGGGATCTAGATGGACCCCAGTTAGGTCATCCATACATGGATGAATGACCAAGAAAATCATGCATAAATGAGGTTCTTTCCCCACAAATCCCCCCTTCCCATACCATCTCAGGAGACAGTCTGCTATTTATGGAATCATGATATATCTCCCCCTCACTGGATCAAGGTCTCCAGTAACCACACACACAAAAAAAGTAAACATCACTCTTCTAGAAGACAGGCCTCCAGCTGTTTGAAGATAGTTCTCATTTATCCTCAACCTTCTTCAGACTAAACACAGTCCCTTCAACGATTCCTATTTCACACCGTGTCCTTCCACACCATCCACACACATACCATGACCCTGAGGACGGGGAAAAAAAAGAACACAACCACACAGCAGTTAAATGCACACCCTAGAATCCCAGCTCCACCCCTCACTGAGTTTTCGCTTCCTCAGCCTGCAAATCTTATTGGGAGAATTACTTGATCAGCATCTAATTCAATGTTGCTACCCCCTGCTCCAGTGCTTTATACTTTATTGTCCCTACTCACTGGCTCCTCATTAACAACGCAGCAGCCTATAACTATGGAGATTGCTTAAGATCTTTGATGAGACAAAGGATGAGACGTCCTCTGGCTGGTACTGCTTACATAGCAAGGATGCATAAACACTCACATCCTCTCCTTTTCTATTACTGATACATTTGAAAGACCCTTCTCCCTGGGTCTCACAATTCTGCACCTCTTACCATAGAGGCACTCATGGCCTTTGTTCCAGACTTGCTTTTCAAGAATACTTGTGCACTCAATAGGTCAGAAGAGGAAGAGAGACACACTCCAGTTAGACACTCCCCCACCCCCAGTGGTTGGAGCCCAAAGAACCAGAGTAAGAAAATGCTGATGCTCTAGCTGTTTTTGTTGTTAATCATGAAGTGCTTTATCTCTAACCCACAAGTCTCCTCTCCTGCCAGAAAGCATGAAACTGGCAGATTAACTCCTTTGCAAGCAAGTGAATTCCCATTCTCTTTATAGTTGTTGAAAATAGCCTATAGACAAGATAGTAGCAAAATAAACTTCCTTTCTCCAATCTTTATCTTATAAAAATCACCAACCCCATCACATCCTGTCCATGTTTAGCTTATTAAAAAAAAAAAGCTAACCAAATGACTCTAAAAATCCCTATTGATTCTCATCTTGATTTTAATCAAAATTTCCTTTTGAAGTTTTGGTGAGGTTTCTTTTTAAGGAAGGTTAGTCTTTTTAATTTGAAGGTCTCCTGTTAAATTCTCTTGCTGGAGATATCTGTCTTCCTGGTTCACTCATTCATTCCACCAGAAAGGAGAGCTTCCCTTTAAGTAAAGATTGTACTGTGGAATACTCCTTCTGTACACTGTGTATATTACCTGTGACTGGTTTAATAAAGAAGCTGACTGGCCAACAGATGAACAGGATAAGGTTAGGTAGGAAAACCAGACTAAGAACACTGGGAAGAAGAGCAGAGAGGAGTCGTCAACAAGACATGGAGAGAAGACAGGAAGTGCAAGATGAAAGAGAGGTAATGCCACGTGTCAGAATGTAGATTAATATAAATAGGTTAATTTAAGATGTAAGAGTTAGTAAAAAAATAAGCCTGAGCTATTGGTTGAGCATCTATAATTAATAATGAGTCTCCATATAGGTAATCTGGGAACTGGTGGAAAGGAAAGTCCACCTACAAAATTCTCACTCAGACATCTTCCAGTAACCCCGACCCCACAAAAAAAGAAGGGTACATGTCCTGAGGGTATGACATGGCAAAGACTAGAGGACACCAGCTAGGGTAGTAGAGCAGAAGAAATAATATTGCCCACATACTTCTAGAAAATCTGGCTGAGAACCTCTACCACCCAGATGTGGGAGGACAGTTGCAGGGGAAGTAGACACTGCCAGACTCATGTCCAGCACTGGGAACCGGTAGTCAGGGTAGAGTCAGAAGCAATGCTATGAAATTCCCAATACTATTTTCACACATTCCAGGTAACTTGGTGGGAGACTGAAGGATGTGGAAGTTGCCAGTAGTTCCCCAAGTCCCTCAGACATGGAACATGAGTATCTCTTCTGCCTTCACCACCACCGTCATACATTTATTGCTAAGGATCCATGTGGAGGCTGAGCTTTGACTTATAGGTGACCACGGACACTCAGCTAAGCTACCGGAGATTTTCACAGTTTTCCCCATCAGGTATGTTCTTGATTTCTCTTATGGCTCACCCACACAAACTACAAAACTGGGAACATGTAGGTCTCAGCATCTAAGATTAAGCTATAACTTATGGTTCTTGTTCAAAAATAAAATAATCCAGGAAAACACGTGATGTAAAATGCTTTGCTATTATTCATCCTTTCAATGTTTTAGCTTTATTTTTAGCTTTTACTGCTTAAAGACTTATTACAATACTTTTAAGCATGGCTTTAAAATCCAGAGACTTTAACATCTGGTCATGAGTTAGTTACTTGCAGAACTTTAGCATAGTTTTCTTTCTTTTGAAAACTAATTAATCTATGATGGCTTTAATGGATGGCAAATGAATAAAAGCAGTTTTAATGCTGACATAATTTTAGCAGTAAGATTGGACTTTATCAGGCTTCATGATCAGGAGTAGCCTGGAAAAGTTTATAACTTGGTTCCAAGGAAAACTCCAGGGGCTGGACCCTGGACCTGGAAGCTTATTATCAGTTTGAGCTCTGAGGGGGCCCTCATTCCACACCAATGGTCTTCTTTGTTCATAGAGGAATCTCAACTGGTGGCCCTCCCTATGCTGAGACGCTCTTCCGTCTCTTCAAAGCACTCATAAACATTTCAATCAGAAAATATGGCTGTCCTTTCCTGAGGTCGTATGAGTGCTCTGGTCTCAGCACATCCATGGAAGAGAGAAAGGATTAGACCTTAATTTTATCCAAGTCTCCTAAATGCCAGGAAACCTTATTAAAATTAATTCCCAGTTTGCCCAGTTCTCAGGGATTCAATGGTTTAGTATGTCCCCCAGAAGTGTTAGAAGCCAAATTCTGACTTCAGTGTTGAGATGGAGGACCTTTTGAAGATGACTGGGTCATGACTCTGTCATGCGTAAGTAGGCTCATAATTTTGGAAACAGGTTGGCTGTAAAAGTGAGTCTATCTGCCTTCCAGCATGAGATGATGCAGAAAGGGGGTCCTCACAAGATGCAGCCCTTTGACCTTTGAAGCCCAGCCTCCAAGACTGTAAGAGACAAATCTCTGTTCTTAAGTCTCCCAGTCTGTGGTCTTTTGTTAAATGAGCTCCAAACTCCAGGCGTCTCTAAGGCTGTTCTGCTACAGGTACTGCCTCTGGTCAGAATGGTCAGCTCCTTGGGCCCACATTGCTCTCCTGAATACACACTAATAATGATCAAAGGAGGAAGTCACAGCTGACCTAAAGTACCCCATAGAATTCCTTCCTAAACACAGGTCCCACTGGCCTTTGTTCTTGCTAAGGCTGCAACGCATGGTTGTGAGAGAAGTACCTCCAAGGGAGGCCAGAGAGGCCTCCTCTATGCTTCTTCAACCACACACGGGACCACACGTACTGCACAGAAAGTGAAAAACCCCAGACTGCATCAACTGGGCATTCAAAATGCCCGTCACTATTCTTCTATGTCCCCTATCCTCAAGTTGGAGCCCTATGATCACAGAGGTCAAAGGTTTCTAAAATTGGGAGTCTGATACCTGCACACCCTTTCCTGCTCCTTCCATCTTTTCTGCCATCCAACCCTTCTACTTGGTTAGGACAATCCCAAACTCTTCTGGTCCTTCCTTGTCAGCACTATCCTCCCCCTACACACACACACACACACACACACACACACACACACACACACACACNNNCACACACACACACACACACACACACACAGACATACACACATAAGTCTACTCCCCAAATACATAGGGCAAACAGAGTCACTTTGGGTCTCATACAACAGAGTTAGGATATAGTTAAGTTGAAACAGACAAGAGGAGCACACCTCTACTGGGAGCACCACCTCTCTTGTGAGTACCACCTAGGTGCTAACACTGGTTTAAAAGAAAAGTTATTTAGGATTAATGATAAAAATTTTAAATTCTTACTGTAAGCATTGGTGATGCTCATCTTCCTAAAAAAAGACTTTCCTATAAGCAAAGACTTGGGGAGAATCCCAAATTGAGGAATTCTAATACCTAGGCCTCTAGGAAGCTTTAAAGACAACTGCTTACTGCCAAGGGCTAAAGAATCACAACTTCCCAATCTTACAAAAGAACTAAAGGGTTTTATTGTTGGAAGCCTGTGTGAGCATAAGGACAACAGGGTTGTCCCTACCTGTGCTACTGAACGCCAAGGAATAGAAAAGTTCCTATGAACTAGCACTCGAAAAGTGGCTCCTCAGCTGCCTCAACTTCCACAGGGTGGAGCAGACTCCAGTCATAGCCAAAACCAAAGTCACAGCATGAGTGGCTTTCAAGCACAGAAAGAAGAGTGGATCAGCCTTGTCCTCAATGAGTTTCCAGTCTAATGGAGAAGATATGGCCTGATTACACCTGGACTGCATCATTGCCAGTTTCTATGGAGTTAGGATGCATCACGGTGCACTGACACAGCTATCATCATCATCATCATCATCATCATCATCATCATCATCATCATCACCTCACATCTTTCTGCCCTTGCTTTCTAGGATGCTGTACTCTCCCCTTTTCCTCCTTCTTTCTCTTCCTGGACCCTAAGTGACTCACTTCCTAGATGACCTAATCCAGACTTGTAGATTTACACATAAGCAAGGATTTCCCATACTCACACAGCTTTCCCATTGATCCCCAAAATGTCACAGCCAGAGGCCTGCAGAACACCACTAATTTTCCTAAGCGAACACAGCAGAATTTCCCATCTCTCCAGCCAGATGTTTCTCCAGAGGCAGTTTCTCCTGCAGCAGTTTCTTCCCAGGCAAAGGCCTCATCATCAACCCTGTGGTCAGATCTTTTTCACCCTGCCTCTTACCCAGAATTTACTTCAACTGGTTCTTCATCTGATCACTTTAAGGCCACTGCCTACCAACATCATGCTTACAGACCACGGCAGAGCCTGCCACCTGTTTCCTTTTCCATTCTCCTCCCAAATAGCTGAGCCCCAGGAAGCAGTCAAATACCAACACACCCTACACAGCACCCTCCAGGGGCTATCCACTACACACAGAATAAAATCCGAAGTCCTTACCATTGCCTACAAAGCTGTGGTTCAACTGCCAACCTAGTAGGAAGAAGAGCAGAAGGAAAGAACCAAATCAGACACATGCAGCCCAAAGGGGTAAGGGAGTGGTGAGGAGGATAATGGTCTCTTAGGCATCGAGGAAACAGGTAAATACCCCAAAGGTAACAATGCCCTGTCCATTGTCAAAAGCCACTTCCCGTTCAGCTCTGCTTCACCCCTCTGCTGTTGCTGGCCAACTTGCTGCTCCTCCACCCACACTAATTGATTCCAGCACCATCGTCATGGCAATTGCCAAGTTCTTCGCTTGAATCGAGTTCTCACTCCAGATCGCCAAAGAGCCATGCTTTTACTTCATTCTCTTTGCTTCTAGGTCACCTTCCACAGAAACGGTGTTCTACTTGGCCATCCTACATAAAACAAACATACACTCTCTTGTTCTCTCGCTCTTGTTCTCTCTCTCTCTCTCTCTCTCTCTCTCTCTCTCTTTCTCTGCCTTGTTCTACTGCTCTGTTCTCCACTGTACTTTAAAGCTGCTTCCTGCTTCTCCCCTCCCACTAACATGAACAGTTCGTTAGAGCAGGAATTTTGAGCCTCTCGTCACACAAGAAAGACTCGTTGAATGAACAAATAAGTGTCAGGTTGTGTTATTTTTATTTATACTCTTTTTTTTTTTTGGAAAAGAGGACTCAGTTTCTCATAGGGATGGTTACACTATTGATAAGGGCCCTAAGCAAATTTCTGAGACACAGCCCCAAGAGAAAGCCACTTACTACGAGGACCACCCATAGACAAATAATTCCCTGGGACCATGAATTTCACTGTAAGGAGCAATGCAAAAGAGCAAGGTGATGTGAAGCACACAAAGGAGCCCATTAATGCTTTATGACAGGATTCAGGGAAAATGCCTACCTCATAGAGAGATAACTAAACTCCACTTCTGAATATGAGTTAGCAAGAAACAACGTCCCAGAAAAGACGTGTGCTTTCATAAGGAAGAGAACTGACAATGAAGCATATTCTGCTGTGGCTTGAGGAGCTATCATTGTTAGTTAAGTATGAGAGCCCATTGAAGGACACTGAGGATGAACCCCTCTCGCACAAAGGAATGGGATCTGAGTCATTTCTGGCCCTAGATGAAGACATGACTTTCTAAGCTTCCCAGGGTCCACATGATTGCTAACGAGAGCAAGGGAGAGAGTGCAGTCAGTGAAGGGCTTGCTATATAAACCTGAGGACCTGAGTTCAAACCTCAGCACCCACATCACACCAAGACCCAGTGATGTGAACGGCAATGCCAGCTCTGGGAAAGCGGAGACAGGAGGATCCGTGGGGCACGTTGGTCAGCCAGTCCAGCCAAAATGTGGAACTCCAGGTTCTGTGAGAGATCCCGTCACAAAAATAAGGTGGGCTCTCAGGTGAAGGGTGAAGGAGGCAGACGTAATTGTCATTGTTTATGTTATTTCTCCCACAAGTGAAAAGAACAGAGAGTAAAGCATGTACATAATACAAGTTATGCCCACAAAACACCACAGATTTGAAACCTGAGAATATTTACTGTTGTACGATTGCCCACAAATGGCACCCTTCGCACTCAACAGGCATTCTCTGTGTCTGTTACTACAAGAGCTTTCTCCCTAAACAGAAAGCCAGCACATTTGCAAAGTCATGCCTGTGGGAGCTCAGAGGCAACACCTGGAGCAGCTTGGCCCCACAGAACCAGCTGTCGTTATGGGCGCAGTAACAGGGTCCTACTGTAGCCCCCAAACCAAGGAGGTCTACTTCCTACAGAAGCCAAGGAGAACTCAAAAGCAGGCAGCGTTCATCAGAGGGGTGCCATCACAAGGCAGGAGGGGGAGTTTCAGGACTCAAGCCTGAATGAACAGTCTCTAGCAGAAGCTAGAAGCCCTGCCCCCTACCCCACCTCACACTGTCCCTGCAAGCCTTTAAACTTGTTTCTGGCTGGTCCCGATGACAGTTCCCATGGACTCACCAGGTCTAGCATTCTACCGGCTGAGCCAAGGCGAACACGTAATTCTAAAGCCTCACCTGACCCTCACCTGCCCAGGGAGCTGACCAAGCAGCCTGTCACAGAAAGGATCTCCTGGGGAACCACAAAGATGCAATCCACCTCTGTAGCTCTCCTGGCTCCCGAGGCAGAATGGTCAGCAGCAGAACTTAAGCCCTGCTGACTCACCAGCGTCTTCCCTGTCTTCTGTTGTGGTAACTGGGCTGGAGGGCCAGGAGGGGGCCTGGAGAACTGCTTCCTGCCCTGCAAGCCCCAGGAGCTGCTCTGAATGGCAGCACAGGCAGACAACTCAGGCCACCTAGGTGGGATAGAGAAGAGGAGGAGAAAGGAAACACAAATAAACCAGAGCCAGACCCATCCAAGTGTGAGAGCAGCTAGGAGCCACACCGTTCTCAAGAGAGTCTCCTGGGTGACAAGAAGCGAGGCATTACAAATGGAGTTCAGAAACAAAAGTCCCAAGAGGAGCCAGAGCAAGATGCCTTCCTCACCAAGGAAGACTGATGGCAGTGTTCTGGTCAGGTTGAAGAATCTGGAAAGAGGGTCTGGCAGGGGTGTGGGAAAAAGGCTTTGGGAGCAGCCTCCATGCAGGCAAGAGGCAGCAAAGACAACTTCTGAAGAAGTTGCCTGAGTAATCAGGGGCCAGGTTGGGGTGACACTGCCATAGAAAGAAGGGCTGACAGAGCTAAAAGAAAATATACTATGGAAAAAGAATGGCCTAGAGACAAGTGACCCTCAGGCGGACTGGGCCTGTATCTTTTGTTTCTCTAGAATTCACATTAGGGCAGCGCACCGAGTCCACCACTCAGGCACTAAGAGTCTCCCTTCTCCTTTCTGCAGAGACTTTTGCTCCCTCTGGAGGCAAGTTTTACATTAAGAGGGAAACTAATAGCTTTGGGGAATCCATTTCTCCCAGAGTCTTAAGCTTTGCCCTTGGTAACTTGTTTCTGTCTTTCCTGAGGCATGCTACTTTATGAAGGGCAAACTTAAAGAAAACGAGCCCTTGCCATGGCATACCAGCCAGGAGGTCACAGGGTGAAGGGTCTTTACGAAGTCCCTTAATAGAACAGAGCACACAGGAGGCCCAGAGGGCTCCTTCACTAGTGTGCTGGTTTTCTTCCCACTCTGAGGCACTCTCTAAAGAGGAAAGGGGACTAAGTAGGCTCTTAGAGGAATGTGATGGATGGGTGGACTTCTCAGCCGATTTCAGTCTCCTGGCTAGATGCTCTGCCCATGTGAGAGGAAGCACCAGCCTTGTCTTGTTTGGCCACAGGACCAAGAGGAGCTGAGTCAGGATGGGTATTTCTGCTTCTCAGACCTTGACCTTAAAGACAAAGGTGGAGCCCGGCTCATCTGCTGTTTAAGAACTCTTAGTTCCCTGACCTTAGATCCTCTTCCAGGACATGCAGAGCTGGTATCATCCTCGCTAGTCATTTTCCATGATCTGACAGCTAGAGATACCTCTAAGCACACCATTCCTCCTGTCTAGCCTTAGGACCACCACCCCAAACACTGTGTGGACCAGGCTCCTGGATGCTCCGTCATTCCCGTATCATCCCATAATCATAACTTCCTGTTCCATGGACATTTCACACTTCTGTTTTCAAAGGACTAGAAGTCACAAGAAAACATGAAATAAAGCTACTGATTATTTGAAGGTAATTGTAGAAAAGCTCATCCTAAGCTAATCTTTCAACTCTACTAAGAATTCTATCTATTCCTGAGTTTCCTAATATTTAAGAGCAAAGACAAAGGAGGGGTCACATAACTCTCCTGCTACAAAGAGGGTGAGAGGAATGGGGAAACAGGCCGTCCAATGTGAACTCCTAAAGGCCTCTCTACAGGACAAGAGTGAGCTGAAAACCACTGGACTTTTAGAGAAAAGTATTTAGCAGGTGGTCTCTTTTAATATCAGCATCTGTTTTAAGAAAGCATCGAAATACAAAAGCACAGGTTTTCAAAGGCCATTGCTTCAGTATTGGGGCAGAGGTCTGGAAGCTAATACAAACCTCATGGTTCTCAAAAGAAAATTGTATCCATCCTGGGGTGGGAAGAGAGGAGAAGGTGGTGATCAAAGACATCAGAGGGCTTTGAATGTGTGGTGGGATGGACTGTCTTAATGAATTGAGGACAAAGGGAAGGGGATCCAATTACCTACATTAAACAGAACATTCATTAGAAAGAATACTTTGCTAAGATGCTAATAGCATCCTGCGAAGCAGCACTGGAAAAGGATTCGGTAATTAGTGGACCTCTTCTAACACCACTCTTAAGTACCAATTAAACCTTCACTGGGACTTGACGGCAGTGACCACAAGAATGCCTGCTCCAGGGAGCACTGGAGGAACAAGGTGCCACGTTTCTGCTGGTGGTAAAGTACATATTGTCTGTCTGAGGAGGAAGGATCCTGTCAGGCATCACTGGCTTGGCAGAAAGCTGAACATCAGTGAGCTACAGACATGCCCAAGGAAAGAAAACACGCCTATCCTGACTTTGATTTCTATATACATTGAGAAGAGGGTGCAGCTGGTACACCAAAATTCTACTCTAGTGTATCAGAGGAGAAGCTATTTGGCCTAGACAGGTCATCAGACTGTGGTCAGTTCCCAGTTAACAAGTAGGAACTTGTTAGCCTTAAAGATTCCTGGGTCCACTTCAGAGCCACTTAACTGAAACTCTTATGGCAAAGCCTGGGTATCAACAAGCTCTCCTATGACTCTGATGTGCTGAATCTGATAACCACCCATCCAGAAAGTGTGGGGCTATGGGAGCACACCACAGGAGATATCTTACAATACTGCTCTGTCTCTCTACAAAGTCTCTGTTATACTCTGAGAGGTAGAAAGGTGTTCGGGCATGCCCATTGCAGACAAACAACCTAAAGCACCTGGAAAGGGTTTTGATGGCCCAAGAGTTAAGAAATGAATGAAAGGGGTAAAATTTTAAGGAGCTAATTCAGGTCTCGACTTGATTCACCAGAGAGGATTCTTCTGTCTTAGGGTAATGATGCAGTGCTCTCTGAATAATCAGTGCACTGACAAGCTCACAACTCGAGACATAGAAGAACCACATCTGCTTCCAGATGGCTAACACCAGAGCGCCTTCCAGAGCCAGCCATACCATCGATACAGTGGAGGTGATGCAAGATTATAGGTGTTGGAAAACAGCACTATCAAGTCATAAGGTGTTCTTAGTTTGTGTCTTTAACACTCATTGGGTTTTAATTCTGACAGATAAAATATGATTTATAGTTATTGGACTTAACAAATAAAATCCTTCCAAGTCATGTTACTGCTTTGAGTTTTCTCTGGTATTTGAGCTCCTTTCTGCTTTTGTCCTGGGGTACCTGAGTCACTGGACACTAGCACTATCCAGTAATGCTATTTTGTAGTGAATGACCGGGTCAAAGGTTTTCATATTACTGTCCATTGCAGTAACATTTCCTCCAAAACTATTTCTGTTCCTAGTTCTTTAGCACCATCAGGAAGATGTCTCTCCCCTCTGATTTCAACGAAGTTTTTTACTTTTACTTTTATTTTATTTTATTTTTTTTGCCAATGTAGCCTCTAAATGTAAGGCTTAAAGTAAACAAATAAATATACAAACAACCTTATTGGAAAGAATTCACATGCCACGGAATCTATACTAATCAGTAGGATTTTCCTGCTATCATCACAGGGCTGTGCAAACCACCACCTTGATAAATTCCAGAGCACCCTCATCCCCGAGAGTGAAAGTCTGTACTCACTGTTGCTTTCTACCTCCTCAAGCCTCCCAGCTCAAGCAGCCAGCAGTCCACACACTGTTTCCAGCAGATGAACCAGCACATGCAACACAGCCGAGGAATCAAACTCAGTGACCTCGGAGATAAGTCCACATCCAATGCCCCCACTCTCCACTGAAGAGCAGAGAAACAAAAGAATGAGGGGGAAAAAACCTAACATCTGAGGACAACAGCACAGTACCAGATGTTCTAAAGCAAACCATATATTCTAAATAAGTACAAGTAATAAAAATGGTGGTGACAAAGTGAAACGAAAAACCCTCTCAAACAATATTACATCAGATAGAAAAAGAAGATAAAAGCAAAGAAAGATTAAACAAATAAAGATGGATGACATTTTATCCCAATCATATTAGTAATTATAGCAAATAGATAGTCTAACACTAATTTAAATGGGATTTGAAAAAAAGAAAGACCCAATTATATGCTATCTACAATAAAAGCTTCTTTGAGGGATATAAATGCAAGCACTAGTTAAATAAGACAGAAAAGCCTACACTGACACCAATGGAGCTCAGAAGAAAGAACACTGCCAGAAATAAAGACAATCACTTCACAATAAGTCAGTTCACTGGAGAAAGAATAACCCTCAACAACATGCAAACACTTAACACTTTATTCAAAAACTCTTAAAACTAAAAGGAGAGCTATAAAAATCCACTGCTGTAATTAAAGGCCCCAATACTCCTGCTCAGTAGTGATGAACCAAGCACACAGAAAACAGGAAAACATCAGATGTTCTGCACACTGTTCCAACCAATGACTAGATCCCTGGTCCATAAACACCAAATACACATATAACATTTATCAATTAATCCAGATTCTGGATCACTGAACAAACTGAATCAAAAAGAAAGAAAGAAAAAGAGAGAGAGAGAAAGAAAGAGAAAAGAGGTCCAACATACTAATGCCCTCTGAGAAAAAATGAAATTAAGTCAGCAGGGTCAACAAAAGTGTACATGAAAAATTCCTAAAATTAGTTAGAGATCAAACAGTGTTGACTGAGTTTTCTGTCCTGCCCAGTTCCTGCAGTCGTTAAATCCCAAAGAAATCACACAGAGGTCTACATTAACTATAAACTAATTGGCCCATTAGCTCAGGCTYCTTATTAACTCTTATAACTTATATTAGCCCATTATTCTTGTCTATGTTAGCCACATGGCTTGGTACCTTTTTTGGTGAGGTAGTTACATTTTGCTTGCTCTGTGGCCAGGTTAGGACTGCAGACAAAGCTTTCCTCTTTCCAGAATTCTCCTGTTCTCATTTCCCGCCTCTACTTCCTGTCTGGCTGTCCCACCTATACTACCTGCCTGGCTACTGACAAATCAGCGTTTTATTAAAATACAATTCACAAGTTACAAACCATTGTCCCACAGCAAAACAGTATACTTCTATAGAACCCCTAGTTCAAAAGAAGCTACAAAGGATCTTAGAAACATTTTAGATTGACTGGGAATGGTGGTGCACACCTGTAACCCAGCACTTGAAATGACTGGGCATGGTGGTGCATACCTGTAACCTAGCACTTGAGAAGCTGAAGCAGGAGGATTATGAATATGAGGCCAGCCTGGGCTATAAGACGAGACTTGTCTACAAAAAGAAATTCAAAGTGAAAGAACTTGAAAACACATGATATTGAATGTGAGGGTTGCAAGAGCCTAAAAAGAAATCTTTAAATTAAATTTAGTATTAAATACCTGTATCAGGGGGCTGGAGAGATGGCTCAGTGGTTAAGAGCATTGCCTGCTCTTCCA
>LOEQ01003079.1:61382-80993 GCA_001685075.1 Bramus lutescens | reverse complement strand
AGAATAGAATAGAATAGAATAGAATAGAATAGAATAGAATAGAATAGAATAGAATAGAATGCTACGGGTCAGGGAGACTGAAGCATCATCAGGAGGATATAACATTGTTTCTCCAAAGCTTCTAAGATAGAAATCACTTAAGTCATTAGGTTTAGTTAATTTTTCTGTTGCTGTGGAAAAAATGTCCTGATCAAAAGCAAACTTGGGGAGAAGTTCACCTAATCTTACAATTCCAGATTACAGTCCAACATTTTGGAAAAGTCAAGGCAGGAACTCAGGCAACCAGTCATATCACTTCCACAGTTAAGAACAAAAGAAAGGCATCCATGCTATCTGCTTGCTGCCTTGCAAGACTCTTGTACAGTGTAGGACTCAGCCTTGGGAATGATCCTGCCCACAATGGACTGGATCAATAAATAATCAAAACAATCTCTCAAAGGCATGACTACGGAGCAACCTGATCTAGATAACTGCTTAGCTGAGACTCTTTTCTAGTGATAGTAGGTGGTATCAAGAGTTAAAACATGTAGCTAATCTAAATATTGATCAGGCAACAACAAGAGAACTTAAGTTTTTGGTATCTTCTGGTCCAAGGTTATGATAGATTGCTTCCTGTGATGTCATCAGCAATTCTTCCATATTCACACTCATGTCACACCTACTCCAATTATATCACAAATAACAATAATAGACCATATTCATCAGTGAAAAGACAAATTATATACATGTCTTATTTATAATATATACTACTTCACTATATATTCTTCACAAGACGAAACTAAAACACACAAAGACATTTAAAAGAAATGGCTATGAAAATATGTAGGGCAAAAACTAACAATCAAAGAGCTAAGTTAATATTAGATAAAATAGGCTTTAATAAGTAGTTAATCAGGAAAGAGACTCTCTACATGATAAGCCCACAGAGATAAAAATCTAAACTGGCATTGATTTTAGGGACAGTATGTCAGTAACTGTAGTCCCAAAACAATAGCTCAGAATCAGCCTAATCCTGCTCAGTTTAACTCATTCTCACAATTATTTAGGTGAAAACACAAATTTCTTATGATGGGCAGAAAAGCTTGATCTCACACACATTTATAGATCCTGTGTCTGATGATTAAAATATATACATTATTATTTTCAAACAGGAAATGTTTTCAAAGGTAAGGCTGCAAAGGTAACACTGAAAGTCTCAACAAATTCCAGAGCATCGAGCAATTCAACTGGCCTGTTGGTTTCTTGCACCAGTATTTCATCTCCCAGAAGCTTCCCTACTCAATATCCTCCTCCCCACTTGACCTTCTCTGTGGACACTGTATATGCTCATTCATACTCTCAATACATTTTTATTAAATATTTAACCACCAATCACTGTGGTAAGCACAGGGGATTCCTTAACAAAACAAAGAACAAAGGACCCTCCTGGGAGGAGTTTACATTCTAGAGCCACTTCACCACTGGGTTGCAAGTGTCTTAAAGCAGGATCATGTCAAACACAGATTCAGTTGGCTCCCGGAAAGCAGCTGACTCTGGTATGGCAGATGTCACACACTGTGATATTGAGCAAAGAGGACTGAGAGCGCTTATAGCATGCTGTGACATGCTATGGAACATGACTGATCAGGAAGGTATCTGGGGCCAAGGGTAATGACAAAATATAAGCATGCTTCATCACCCCACTATTGACAATCCAGTAGCTCAAGGCTCAGGAGTTCTTGAATTAAAACAGGACAAGGTCTAGAAAGCAGATTATTAGAGTAAAGGGGCCTCACTGATGTTGATGATACCGGAAACAATGAAGTCAGACTGGAAGGAGCAACTGTCTCTTATGTCATTGAAACTTGAGTTCTGTTTTAAGAAGCCAGGTGAGCCAATTGACCACGACAAATGAGTAGGTCCCACAAGTTAGCTTCAATATAAGGGCTCTTTAACCCCTTCCTCCGTGAGGTAGAAAGGATAGCCATGTCGAGGTAATATAGGCCAGGAAACAGGGCAAGGGGAGTGCTTACTGCATGGGAGGACGTAGCTCACTGACAACAGGTTCATGTTCTCACTGGAATAGGGAGAAGATGGTTGTCTTTGGAGAGTCTGCTAAGTTCCAGAAAGCCAAGAAAGAAAAAGGATCTGACAAAGATGCTTCTTTAAATAACGATTAGCTTTGTCTGCAGGGAGGTACCCATTTTAAGAGGCCACTTCAGTACAGGGAGAATGAAAAAGAAAAAACACAAAGCAGTGGCCCCATGGCTAAAGAGAGGAAGGAAGTTATTGAAAGTCCTTGTCCCTTTGTTGGATAGAATACAATAGCCAGGACCTCTGTGGAACAACCAGGGCTTCAATAGAATCCCTCGAACCTGGTGTTTTTTGGGTTTTGAGCCTGTTTGAGCACTGTTACTATGGCAACAAGGCTGGGATGCTCAGCTCAACATGAGGGGTTTATCCCTCCAAATATGCCTCTCCAGTAAGCAACAAAGGGATTCGATGAACCTCAACTAATCTCATATTCTCCTGGGAAACCTCTCTTAGGAGGCACTTTCCCTCCTTACTCCCACAAACTTCCTAGGTTATACTCGGAGTTCAGCCCACAACCACATCTAGACAGTTCCTTTCACATGTCATTCACATCTGGGTCAAGCCTGAAGGACCCTGTCAGCCACAGGAGCTTCTCCCATACCTGCTATGCAGGGACAGAGCAAGGACAGTTTTGGAGCTCTCTTAAGATCCACATAGTTACTTATAGTTGGCCCTCTCTATGCACATCTTCAAATCCAGTCAACTAGTGGATCAAAAATGTCCCGAAAACCGAGTTTCTCAGAACATGCATACTTTTTCTTCCTGTTATTATTCCTTAAACAGCACAGTGTTAAATCTAGAGACTGTTTGAAGGAGGACTGGAGAAATGGCCCAGAGGTACCGGGCTCGAGGAGCACAAAAACTGTACACATATGCATATGATTTAACACAGAGAGAAACAACACATGCAGACTTGAGTTGGAACTCCCAGAAACTACTTGTCTTAGTTTCATTCGGGAAAGGGTTTATTTCAGCTCACGGTTCCAAGTTCCAATCCATCACAGAAGTCCCAGTGGTGGGAGCTTGAGGGAGCTGGTCATATTACGTCCATAACCCAGAATGAAGAGGAAGGGACGCATGAATAATTATTGTGCTCAGCTCACTTTCTTCACTTTATCCAGTCCAGAATCCCCACCCCCACAGTGGGCACGCCTTGCCACTTCAACTAACATGATCAAGATAATCCCCACAGGCATGCCCAAAGGCCAGCCTAATCTAGTCAGCTCCTCATTGAGACTCTCTTCCCAGGTGACTCTAGACTGTTTTAAAACACCATTCCATACTCCTAAGGCAGATAAACACCTTCATCAAAGTGGCTGGATTACAAAATTAACTCAAAACAACAAAGCAGTAGCCCTCTTATACGTACAGGATAAAGGGGCTGAGAAAGAAATTACAGAAATAACACCCTTTACAATAGCCACAAATACTATCAAATATCTTGGTGTAACTCTAACCAAGCAAATGAAAGACCTGTATGATGTAGGAGGGTCATCTGTGTATGTGTTACTTTCATTGGTTAATAAAGAAACTGCCTTGGCCCTTTTGATAGGCCAGCCCTTAGGTGGGTGGAGTAGACAGAACAGGATTCTGGGAGAAAGAAAGCCTCTCNTGCGGGAGCTGGGCTGGACGAAAAGCAGGCCCGCTCCCCTTATTACTACACCTGTATGACAAGAACTTCAAGCCTTTGAAGAAAGAAATTGAAGAACTTATCAGAAGATTGAAAGATCTCCTATGCTCAAGGATTGGTAGGGTTAACATATTAACAAAAGCAATCTACAGATTCAACGTAATTCTCATCAAAATTCTAACAAAATTCTTTACAGAACTTCAAAAAACAATGCTCAACTTCATAAAGAAAAACAACAACAACAAAAAACCCCACAGAATAGCTAAAACAATACTATACAATAAAAGGACATCTGGAGATGTCATCATCTCTGGTTTCAAGCTATACCGCAGAGTTGTAGTAGTAAAAACCACATGGTTTGACATAAAAACAGACATGTTGATCAACAGAACCCAATCAAAGGCCCGGATGCAAATTCACATACCTATGGACACCTGATGTTGAATAAAGAAGCCAGAAATACACAATGGAAAAAAGACAGCAACACATGGTGCTGGCCTAACTGGATGTCAGCATGTAGAAGAATGCAAATTGACCCACTTGGAACCAGACACACAGAACCTGATTTAAAAAAAAGACAACCCATCATGCAGACACTGTGATCAGCAATTAATGAATGGGACCTTGTGAAACTGAAAAGTTTCTGTAAGTCAAAGGACACCATCCAAAGGACAAAATGGCAGCCCACAGAATGGGAAAAGATCTTCCCCAACTCCACATCTGATAGAGGGCTGATTTCCAAAATATATAAAGAACTCAAGAAACTAGACATCAACAAAATAATCCAATTTAAAAATGGGGTACAAATCTAAACAGAGAATTCTCAACAGAGGAATCTCAAATGGCCAAGAAACACTTAAAAGAAATGTTCAACATCCTTAGCCATCAGGAAAATGCAAATCAAAATGACTGAGATTACATCTTACCCCTGTCAGAATGGTTATGATCAAAAACACAAGAGACAGCTCCTGTTGGAGAGGATGTGGAGCAAGGGGAATACTCCTCCATAGATGGTGGGAGTGCAAACTTGTATAGCCACTTTAAAAATTTATATGGCAGTTTCTAAGAAAATTGCAAATCAACCTAGCTCAAGACCCAGCTATACCACTCCTAGGCATATACCCAAAGCATGTGCTATCATACCACAGCTTGGAGGGTCAGGACCCAGAGGCTGGACAACCCAGAGACCTAGGACATAACCAAAAATGGATGGCAAAAAAGAGGGAAAAAGGTCAATGAAACGATTCCTAATGATATTCTGCTATACTCATAGATCATTGCCTAGCCCAACTGTTATCAGAGAGGATTCACCCAGCAAATGATGGAACAGACAAGAGACATAGACAAACATTAAGCGGACCTCAGGTAATCCTGTGGATGGGGGAAGGAAAGATTATGGGAGCCAGAGGGCCAAGGATACCACATGAGAACCCACAGAATCAACTAACTTGGCCTCATAGGCGCTCACAGAATCTGAATTGCCAGCCAGAGGACTTATATGAAAATGATCTAGGCCCCCTGAACATATGTTGGTGATGCAGCTTGGTCTACTTGTGGGACTCCTAACAGTGAGAGCAGGGGCTGTCTCTGACTCCATCACCTGCTTTTGGGACCTTTTCTCCTACTAGGTTGGCTCTTCCACTGTTAATAGGAGAGGAGGAGCTTAGTTTCACTGCAACTTGATATGCCATGGCTGATATACATAGGAGGCCTTCACTTTTCTGAAAAGAAAGGAGATGGAATGGAAGGGAGGAGAGGAGGAGGGGAACTAGGAGGAGAGGAGAGAGGGAAAATTGTGATTGGGCTGGGGAAAATTAATTAATTAAAATAAATTAAACAAAGAAATTATTACATTCATGGGGGAAAATATATCATTCCATGAAAGCTGGGCACAGTAGCACACATCTCCCATCCAGTGCTTCCATGGAGAGATGGGAAATAGAAACAGGAGAATCTCCAGAAACTCCCAGATGAGCTAGTCTGGCATACATAGTGGCAAACAACAAAAGAGAGACCCTGTCTCAAAGAAGGTAGAAGCTCTCTGACCTCTGTACTTAAACCATGGTGCACACACACATGCACTCACACAATACACACACAAACAGAATACATGGACAAACAATTTGTTCTAAAAAGAGAGATTATTTAATAGACATAGAAAGGACAGGTTACATGTATATATGGTACCATTTTACATAAGGAACTTGAATTATCTTCGGACTCTGACGTCTTTAGGAGGATCCTGAAGTCAGTGTCCCACGGACACGGAGAGAGAAGTGTATACTATCCGAGGTTTGCTGTGTTCATTTACATTTTCCTCACTTTTCTTTTGACCACTGGAGATAAGAGCTTGGAGTTGACGCAGTTTTCAAAATATACATTAAGAACCCAATCCTTCTCTCCAAGATGAAATTTCTTTTAAAAGCGGGATAATCTGAGAATGTCAAGTAGTGACACCTGTATAAGAAAAGCATCCTTACCTGCATAAAGCCTGCAGCCTCAAATGTGACCAAGGTGAACAGTCTCCAGATGCCCTAGACCCGCAGGTCCTGATCATTTCGCCCCTGGATCTGTTGCTGAGTGAGTCAACTAGGACATGGAATGTTGACAAGAATGTAAGATGAATCTAATTCATTAATTCAAGCATAAACATTTCAGGTAGAAACCATGGCGTGGAAAGAACAAACACTGCAATGTGCTGGACCTTGAAACCACAAGGCTGTTCCTTGCAGAGCAGAACACAGTACACTTGCGTCTAGGCAGCTCCTGTGTCTGAGCCGTTATCCTTACTCTGTTACAAGACAATAAAGTGACATAACTTATATTTGGAACTGATACATTGAGAGCTTACAATATATATAGGTTGCTCTTGCCCCCCTTCCCGGGAAAGGTGATCTTCTTGCCTTTCAGCAAGAAAGCTCACTTCCATCCCAAACACACTGCTCTGTAACACACATCGCTGTCACCCAGGAGTGTGCTGGAACTGTCTCAGCAGCTCACCAGGCTCAATGAGGATATCAGCCTCTGGCCCAATCACATGAAGAGTGGTCGAGCTCCTTTGTAAGTGTGCTCATTCTGTCTCTGCTTTTGCCAAGCCTTCCCTAACAGTTTTCCATTTAGCTACACTGGTGCTGGAGAATTGTCCGTATTCTGTCAATCATGTATTTTAATAAAACGCTGATTGGCCAGGCAGGAAGTAGAGGCGGGGAGATGAGAACAGGAGAATGCTGGAAAGGAGGAAGCCCATTCCTCCCAGTCCAGGCCAGACCACCAAAGAGGCAACATGTGACCTGACTGGTTGAGAAAGGTACCGTGCTGTGTAGCTAGCATAGATAAGAATAATGGGTTAATATAAACTACAAGAGCTAATAAGAAGACTGAACTAATGGNGAGATGAGAACAGGAGAATGCTGGAAAGGAGGAAGCCCATTCCTCCCAGTCCAGGCCAGACCACCAAAGAGGCAACATGTGACCTGACTGGTTGAGAAAGGTACCGTGCTGTGTAGCTAGCATAGATAAGAATAATGGGTTAATATAAACTACAAGAGCTAATAAGAAGACTGAACTAATGGGCCGATCCGTTTTATAACTTATGGAGATCTCTGTATGAGTTTCTTTGGGACTTGCCGGCTGTGGGGTACGGGGCGGGCAGGACGGAAACCCCAACGAGCAGGCCCCTTCATGTTACACTACGCTACCTGTGATGGCTAACCTTGGCTGTCAACAACATGCCTGTGATGGCTAACCTTGGCTATCAACGTATCATGGTGACTTGGAATCACCATGGAAGAAAACCAATAGGTATGTAGGAGTGGTAGTCCTCGACTGTGCCAGCTGGGGAGGAAAGACCCATCCTGTGGTCCCGAACTGAATAAAAAGGAGAATGCAAACTGAACATCAGCATCCATTGCTCTCTCCTTGACTGCAGATGATGCATTGTGACCTGCTGCCTCAAGCTCCTGCTGCCAAGACTTCACCACAGTGGCACACTGCATCACCTCCAACTGTGAACCTTTGTCAAGCTGATTTTATATCAGATGTCTAGTCAAAGCCAACAAGGAAAATGATTAATATACTACCTTACATACTATCATACACGAGTGTCATCATACATTGTTCCAATCCATCTTTCCCTCCCACGGTCCCCATACTTTAGTCATGCAATGTAAGCCAGCTTATTCCCACTTTTTAATGAAGGAAACTAGCTCAGACGAGCTCACTGGTTTTCATGGTCTATACAGAATAGACCTTGAGGTCAGCTATGACTCCAAAATCCAGGTCTAGGTTTGTCTATTATTTCTGCAATCCAAGAATACTTCTTTGGTGTATTTAAAAAGTGTATGTCATGGGCTATAGCCGTGGACACATTTTCAAAGTTTCCTACCCAGGGGCAAGTCCAACCGAGTGGTCTATGTGGAGCCTGTCCCCTAGCTCACAGACATCCTTTCCTCCTCCAGTTCACCTCTCACACCTGTGTCTGGGACTGAGGCCTTGAGACACTCAACTCTGGGCATAAGGTAAACTGAGGGACCGAGGACTCGAGTCCTCTCTTGATGTGGAGTTCTGGGCTCTTTCAGGGCCTGAGCCTTGGGAGTTGCTGCTGCTGCTGCTGCTGAAGCTGTCTGCTTCTCAAGCTTATTTTTATCACTCGCGACAGTGCCCAGATCCTGTGGTATTGGCCTTGGCCCTGAAGATGTATAATAAGCATGACTTGGGAGAACTGAGGTCTCCAGTGTAGAAGCCTCAGAGAACTAAGGAAATAAAGACCGGAGCTAATTCTCTGAAATGCAAGCAGACGCTTATCTTCCCCCCACTGCCTTGGTCTCTTACATAATTCTGCAGCAGTCTGAGCTGGCCACCACAAGCCTCATTGTAGGACCAGGCTTCTTCTCACCCAGTCCAGCTGACTCCAGATAGCTTCCTTGAATGTTTTTCCACACATGGCCTCACTGGTGTTAGGACACAAGCTGGACAGGGGAGGGCATCCCCATTTGGGTAAGACTCAGAGATGGAGAGATCAGCTCATTAGCAGGAGAATCAGAAGTAAATCACTGTCTCCCTGGCCTGAGTCCAGTGTTCCTGATGCGCAGACAAGGGTGTCATTGTGGGGAGTCTTGTCCTCATCTCTTCAACACTCACTTCTAGTGGGCTTTGATCGGGCTCATCACATGAATTATTCCAATAATTAATTAGCAGCCCTACCATCATCTGAGTCCATGAGTACTCCGTCTCTAAGCCACTCATCACTTTAATACAGGATCTTAGCTAAAGCCAATCTAACCATGTTGCTACCGTGTGTGAAGTCATGGTTTTCTATGTTCTCCACACTTAAGTTCAAAGTCCCCAAAATGGTGTGACATGGTCGTTATTCAATTCACCAGCCTCATCTAAGGCCACACCCTCATATGTGAGCTGTGGCCCACAGACCTCTCTGTAGCTGCTACCGATCTACTTGGAACAGTTTATTCCCACCTGACCTCCTGAAACATCTTTACCTGCATCTGTGTGACTTTTCTTAAGCAAGGTCCTCCTGGAGTGCCTTCTGCCTTCTTGTTTAGAACTGTTACAGCTTTATCCCATCCATACCCAGGAGCTCCTATGGGGCTGGAGGTTATTAATCTGGGTCCCCAGAATGTGAAATCAGTTATAGACCACATAAAAGGAGATTAATGAATGATACTTGACTCAAGTCAAGGTTCTTGTCTGACTAACTTCTGTTTTGCTCCTGAATATATAAGTTCAGGCTGGCCTCTGCCCAGACCATCAGATATTAGATGCAGGTATTCAGACCTGACAATAGGATCTTAAACTAATCCCTTTATGATCAACTTACTAACATGATAATCGGAAATTCTGGTTGAAGAGCCAGAATCAGAATAACTCAGTGTGCACTGGCCACTGCTGTGTGCCAAGAACCCGTCTCCCCTTGCTGCACAGACACCTTTAGAACACAATGTGTAGACAGCACTTTAGCCACACAAAACAGTGCAGACCTCTAACAACAACCCCACAAAAACCTCTGTACCTAACTATGTACATGTGCATACAGGTGTATTTTTATTTTTGAGTCAAGTCCTCCTGTAGTCGAGGCTGTCCTTGAACTTGCTGTGTTATGCAGCCAAGGAGGACTTTCAACTTCTCATCATTCTGCCTACACCTGTCTAGTGCTGAATTGCAGGCATACAGCCCTGTGTCCAGCTCACCTGCTCTCACATCATACAGACACTATATCCACCTCTTCAGGCTTTTTCAGAGACTTTATACTGTGGTTTAGAGTTGGGTCCCTGCATCAACCTGGGTAGTTTCAAATCCTGTCTCTGTTATTTGTTGACTGTGTGTTTTCTCATCTATATAGTGGAGATAAAACCTATACCTCACTGGGTGTTGTGAAGATGTTTAATCCAAATAAACAGTTGAAATAACCCAGGTAAAGCACTTAGCACATGTGGTACACACAGTCACCCAGTAAATCTTAGCTAGAGGAAAAGTTCACCCTTATTTAGGCAATTTGTTCTCTTTGAGATGTATATGTATATATATGTATATGTATACATACATATATGTATATATGTATAGAGACAAATATTCTTTGATATATTTATATATTTGTATAGAGATATATTCTTTGTTATATATCAATATGCATATTGATATATAGTAATATATTGATATATACTGATATATTTCCAAGAATATATATGTGATATATATATAATTGTTTTAGATAATAAAATAATATCATGAAAACATACATGTATTTCCACATTAGTACGCTCAGGGAAGTTTAAATAGCCATTTGAAGGTGGTTTGACACAGTTTATGAGGTCCTCTGTCATCGCCTTTTGCATCACAGTGATCAAACGCCTGACAGATTGAACTTAGAGAATTATCTTGGCTCACAGTTCCATCGTGGGCAAGACACAGAGGAAGAGTTCAGAACAGGAGTGTGCGGTGCAGGACGTTCCCATTGCAGCAGAACCAGGAAGCAGAGGAGACAAGGTGGAAGTGAAAGGGTGGATATAACCTTCAAAGCTGGCCCCATCTCCCAAAGTTCAGAACTTCTCATAACATCATTAACTGAAGACCAAGCATTTAAAAGATGAGTCTCTCTTGAGGAGATTTCAGATTCAAAGGTCCCTTACAACTATTTTAACTAATATACGAGACATACATGGGCTACAGCATTATAATTTGATATGGGTATCTAATACATGATAATCAAAGTAATTACATCTATCTCTAACATTTATCATTTCTATATGTTGGGAGAATCAAAACTCTTCCAGTTATTTGGAAACATGTCAGGAATTATTGGACATGATAACTGCCCTACAGATGTGTAGGAACCAATGAGTGAGAGCCCACAGTCTGTCTTTCTGTGACTGGCTTGTTTCATTTATCATATGGCCTCCAGGTCTACCCATATTGCTGTGGATGACAAGATGTCATTATTTTTATAGTTCAATAATAAATACTCCATTGTGTGTATATACCTTATATGATTCCATGTCTTGGCTATTGCAAACAGTGCTGCCAGAAGCATGGGAGTTCAGACACCTTTGATAGTCCTTGGGATATACAACCATCTGCGGGTTTGCTGGATCCCATGGTAGTTGTGGTTGTTATTGTTATTTTATGAAGTGTCTTCATACTGATGTCTACAAGTTTTATGATTTAAATAATCACCAACAGTGTGTAAGATTTCCTCCTTCTCTATATTCTCATAGCACATGCTAGTTTCGTCTTTGTAGATGTAGCCGCACTAACTGGGGTGAAATGACAGTTCATGGTGGTTTGCAGTTGCACGGTCCTGGTGACTAATGATCTTTTTTTAGACAGATATATTGTTTTACTTGGGAGAGGTTTCCAAATGTTAGTAAAGAATTATTCATATGTGGCAAACTTTCAGGTATTACATATATTTTATATCAAAAAGTAAAACAGAAAAGTATAAGAATAGATCTGGCTTTTGTTGAAAGTTTTAAAAATAGTTCCACATTTTTAAAAGTATAAAAGAAGTTTGATAATTACATGTATTCAATTTTGCTTAAAATTATTTCTATTATTGTAACTAATTCTACTAATGTAAAGACATTCATGTATATCATTCCTGTTTCACGGAATTTTAAACTGAGAACATCTTCAAAACTAACAAGTGCTTTAGGAGCATCTTTTTAGACATTTAAACCACATTCCAAAGTAGAGAACAATTTGTAAATGATCATGTTGTAAAAGAAAAACAAACTGTTTAGAACCATTAAAAACAGCATCGTGGTTTATGAAATGATTTTTAACCTACTGTTTTTTCATAATATATGTTTTCTGATTATCTCTTTACATTTTCTTTTTTCTTAATGTACTTGTAAGTTACTTGCATGTCTTCTTTTAGGAAACAGTCATGGATATTATTTACTCGTTTTCTGAAATGATTTTTTGCCGTTGCACTTTTCTGAGATGAGGTCTCACTAGGTAGCCCAAGCTGTCCTCGACCCCACAACCTTCTTCCATAAGACTTCCAGCACTGAGACTGCAGGTGTATATGACCAAGCCTAGACTACTGTTGAGTCTTTGAGGCTTCTTATCTACTCTGGACACTAATCCTTTGCTGAAGCAATGGGGTGCAAATGCTTTTGTTCATTTTATTTCTTTGCTCTTCTGTGTCCTTTGCTCCTCAGGAACTAGAGTAAAAAAGCCCCTTTTAAGTCCCTCCATTCCGGCAGTCAAAACTTTCTCTTCTCCATAGGTAAGATACTGACTGGTGCCACATGGTACTGAATTCTGAGGACTGAGAGGTCCGCCTCCAGTTCTCTAATGTACCCCACACGTCTCGCCTCTGTAAGAGAGCTCTGCGCTTGCCGAGGGTCAGCAGGCTTAAAATTGTCTGCACTGATTATATTTATTATTGAACTTGCATGACTAAATTTATATAAAATTTTTTAAAGTATATGAAGTCACTAAATATGAACATAAAAATTGTTTCTGTGAACATTGTGTGACAAAAATGAAATGTTTAAAAGTTATTGTTGAATTATGTTTGAATGAGACAACTATAAAACAGTGAGAAAAAATTATAAGAACTATAAATGTTCTGCACTTTAAAGGGTATAGAACATGTCTTTTTTTAAAACTTATTTATTGATTATGTATACAGTGTTCTGAAGCCTGAATGTATACCTACACGCCAGAAGGAGGGACCAGATCTCATTACAGATGGTTGTGAGCCATCATGTGGTTGGTGGGAATTGAACTTAGGACCTCTGGAAGAGCAGCCAGTACTCTTAACCTCTGAGCCATCTCTCCAAACACATAGACCACGTCTTAGTCCAAGTGAGAAATATAATGTTGACTCCTATCAACAAACCCACAGGCCAAAAGTGTCCCCTCAGAGTGAAAGTTTGCAAAGTTGTATTATCTGGTTTAAGTTAAAATATTTAATATACACATTCATGATGTTTTTGACAGCTTTCTCAGCTAGTCAGTTCAATGTTCATTCCAGTCGTTCCTCCAACACTGTGGAGTCTTGGTCATCTCAGACACTAAGTCTTCGACAGGCTTCCATCATTCCAAACACGATTACTAAAGCTTAACTGCTGAAATCAGCCAGGCTAACTCAGCCACGTCACATGTCATCCAGTTACAAAACTCGACTCCATCCATGTTCAAAAGGTGAAACCATGTCACAAGGTTTCTTAAAAGTTTGTCCAAATATCATATCATGCAGAGAGCTTCTATAACACAAATAGTTTAAGAGGAAAAAAATAAGGCTAGGTGAAAAGAGACACTTGACACATCACTACAAACAACCAACATCACCAGAGGTACACACAAATTAGCAATGGCCTAGCATTGAAATGACTCTCACGATCTGGTTTTAGCAAAGTATAGGCATCAAACTGTTGCCAGTACTTTCCTTTGGGTCATAGAAGCAGAAAGTTTATACACAGGTGTGATTTTTATTGTTATTGTTGCTATTGATAGTGGTGGTGGGTTTTTTGTTTTGTTTTGTTTTGTTTCCCTGAGACAGGATTTTTCTGTGTAACAGCTCTGACTGTCCTGGAACTCACTTTGTAGACCTCAAACTCACAGAGATCTGCCTGCCTCTGTCTCCTGAGCACTGGGATTAAAGATGTGCACCACCACCACTGGTCTACATGTATAAAATTTTAAGTGACAGGTTCTTCAACCTTTTTAGACACAGTTAAATAGGATGCAAAACTCTCTTGCAAAAAATAAAAATGGAACTTTACTTATTCTCAAACATAATGGTGAGATGAAAATCCAGTCACGGGCTGAGCAGCAGCGTCACACAAGTCAAGTTCTCTGAAGAGAACCACTCGATGGGAATCAGAGATCTGACCCAAGGCTAATTAATGTAAGGCACCCCTGCTGTAGAGCAGAGCTCAAGCCATGCAATCCTGGCCCAGGGCTAATGTACGATCCCCCTGCTGTAGAGCAGAGCTCCTGTCTTGCAGTCCTGACCCAGGGCTAATGGACGGTACCCTGCTGTAGAGCACAGTTCATGCCATGCAATCCTGACCCAGGGCTAATGTCATGCAGTCCTGACCCAGGGCCAATGTACGGTCCCCCTCTGTATAGCAAAGCTTAAGCTCATATCCTTTGATCCTGGCACAGTGCTCCAGATCAGGGGCATGGCAAAATTCATGCTGTCAAGAAGCCAGTATTGCTGTCTTTCCCTTGACCTGTGGTTCTTTCTCTACCCGTGCACAAGCCCTGAGTCATGCTAGGAGGGACAGTTCCCCTCTCACTTTATTTGATCAGGACATTGCTTCTCCATCTCCTGATGCAGACTTGCTGGTAGTTTATCCCGTTAACACCCAGACCCAACAGTAAAATAAAGACTCAGTTTTTTATATCCTCGACCCAAGGACATAGTGCTCTATCTATACATTAAGATGTAGATTTCTTGTAGACCAGGCTGGCCTCTAACTCATAGAGATCTGCCTGCCTCTGCCTCCCAAGTGCTGGGATTAAAGGCGTGTGCACCACCACCACCCAGCTTTCAACAGGTCCAGGACAGGCTCCAAAGCCACAGAGGAAAAAAAAAAGCCTGTTGAAAGGGCTGGAGAGTTAGCTCAGTGGTTAAGAGCACTGCCTGTTTTTCCAAAGATACTGAGTTCAATTCCCAGCAACCACATGGTGGCTCACATCCATCTGTAATGTGATATGGTGCCCTCTTCTGGCGTGCAGTTATATGTGCAGGCAGACCACTATATATATAAAATAAATAAATCTTTAAAAAAAGATGTAGATTTCCCAATAAAAGACAAACTGCTTGACTGAGGAAGAATGACTGGGTTGGAAAATAATTCCAACTGGTTAAATTTTGGCACACACACACAAGCCCTGTCTGAAGATATTTCTTGCATCTGAGCCCAAAATGCTGTGTTGCCTTGCCATGAGTTGTTGAAAGACTCACAGTGAGCTTCCATCCACAGCTGTGGCCTGAAATGACACAAGTTGGTCATCAAACTTAAGGGAGAAGCAGTACGTTTGGGCTCACAGTTTGAGATCACAGTACATCATGGCGGGAAAATCGCAGCAGCAAGAGCTCTAGGCAGAGGGCGATGGCCGCTTGTGCTCAGCTCCCTGTCTTCTTTCTTATACAGTCCTTGCCCTCAGAGTGCTGCCACTGCAACAGTCAGATAATCAAACATCAGTTGGCCTAACGGAAACAATCCTCCATGGGCAAGCCTAGAGGCCCAGCTCAAGTGATTCTAGATCTCACCAAGTTAGCAGCTGATATTAACCATTATAATCAGTTTTCTGTGTTTATAGCAAACACCTGGGAAAATCAGCAAAGAAAGGAAAATGATTATTTGGCTCATAGTTTTAAAGGATACAGCACTTAATCAGCTGGTTCCAACTCTTTGGGCCAGTGGGAGCACATCACAGCAGAAATCCATGCTGGATAAAATTCACTCGATTCATGGTCAATAAGTGAGAAAGTAAAAGAAGGGGCTGGAGTCCCATCATTCCCCTTCAAAGGTACCTGCCCAGTGATCAAAGAACCCCTCCAACTAGGCCCTTCCTCTTAAAGATTCCACTACCTCTCTGGCTGTGATAATTAGTGTTGTCAATTTGACAAGATCTGGAATCTTCCAGGAGACAAGCTTCCAGTTACACCCTGGAAGATTATCTAGAAAAGGTTGGTTTAGGGGCACACCTGAGAGGAATTTTCTTGACTGAGGTGGGAAGGTCCATCCAAAAGAGAGCTGCACCATGCTCAGGGCTTGAGGCCCAGGCTTCAGAAAAAAGGTGGAAGCTGGCTGAGTGCAGGCATTTGTAACTCTCTGCCTCCTGACTCTACGTGGCCAGCAGTTTCACACTCCTGCTGCAGAATAATCCTTCTGTACACTGTGCGAATGTATGTTGTTGATTGGTTTAATAAACAAGCTGACTGGCCAATAGCTGAACAGGATAAAGTTAGGCAGGAAAGCCAAACTGAGGATGGGAAGAAGGGCGGAATCAGAGTCAGAGAAGTAGTCAGCCAGACAGAAAGGGAGCAAGAGATAAATGTGCCATGCTAATAAAGGTACTGCCAAGTGGCAGAGCATAAATAAGGAATATGAGTTAACTTAAAATGTTAAGAGCTAAATAGTAATAAGCCTGAGCTATTGGCTGAGCATTTATAATTTACATTAAGCCTTTGATTATTTGGGAGCAGACAGTCGGGACAGGAAACTTCTGCCTCCACCTTCCCCACTCAAAGTTTGAGTCAAAATAAGCCTTTCCCCATTAAGTTGCTATTATTAGAGTATTTTGTTACAGAAAGTAATAAGACACCAGCCAAACTGAAGATCACGCCCTTAGTACATCTCTTTTAGAAGACACAAGATGCAGACTCTAACAGCATCATCTCATAGGATGGTCACAAGGGGCAATCAAACTCATTTAATAAGTGAAACCATCATGGTAGACATTCAAATGTTCCTTATTACAATGGATGACAGAAAGTGGGGAAGACGGGTGATGTTGAGGAGCCTGAAATGTCAGCTGTTGGAGGTGAAGGCCATGTAGAAGATATCTAACCACGTGCTCTCCCCAAGCAGTGTTCAGTCATGTCATGTGTTTGGTCTTCTCCATCTGGCACTACCACGCACCTCTCTGTGACAGTGTGATAGGGCGTCCATGTTCCCTCGGTTGTTGAGGTCACTTTTTGTCAGGTAACTGGAAGGTTCTGCATGTAAACATTGCAGCCCCTGTCCTAAAGAAGCTCAGCTTGTAAAGATGGCAGTAGCAAGAACAGTCCTGTGAGGAAGGTGTCATGAAGGGGAAAGAAGGGCTTTGGTTCCTGTCCTTTGAATGTGAGCAGGCTTATAACGGTGCCAACCAATGGAATACAGCAGCAGCGACAACATGTGACCGTGGAGGCCAGGTAAGGACACAACACAAAGCTCGCACAGGCTCTCACTGAATGCCAGCTCTCTAATGTGTCCCTATGGGAACACCTCCTCCAGACACTCAGGTTCCTTGCTTTGAGGAAACCCNCTGCCTGTTTTTCCAAAGATACTGAGTTCAATTCCCAGCAACCACATGGTGGCTCACATCCATCTGTAATGTGATATGGTGCCCTCTTCTGGCGTGCAGTTATATGTGCAGGCAGACCACTATATATATAAAATAAATAAATCTTTAAAAAAAGATGTAGATTTCCCAATAAAAGACAAACTGCTTGACTGAGGAAGAATGACTGGGTTGGAAAATAATTCCAACTGGTTAAATTTTGGCACACACACACAAGCCCTGTCTGAAGATATTTCTTGCATCTGAGCCCAAAATGCTGTGTTGCCTTGCCATGAGTTGTTGAAAGACTCACAGTGAGCTTCCATCCACAGCTGTGGCCTGAAATGACACAAGTTGGTCATCAAACTTAAGGGAGAAGCAGTACGTTTGGGCTCACAGTTTGAGATCACAGTACATCATGGCGGGAAAATCGCAGCAGCAAGAGCTCTAGGCAGAGGGCGATGGCCGCTTGTGCTCAGCTCCCTGTCTTCTTTCTTATACAGTCCTTGCCCTCAGAGTGCTGCCACTGCAACAGTCAGATAATCAAACATCAGTTGGCCTAACGGAAACAATCCTCCATGGGCAAGCCTAGAGGCCCAGCTCAAGTGATTCTAGATCTCACCAAGTTAGCAGCTGATATTAACCATTATAATCAGTTTTCTGTGTTTATAGCAAACACCTGGGAAAATCAGCAAAGAAAGGAAAATGATTATTTGGCTCATAGTTTTAAAGGATACAGCACTTAATCAGCTGGTTCCAACTCTTTGGGCCAGTGGGAGCACATCACAGCAGAAATCCATGCTGGATAAAATTCACTCGATTCATGGTCAATAAGTGAGAAAGTAAAAGAAGGGGCTGGAGTCCCATCATTCCCCTTCAAAGGTACCTGCCCAGTGATCAAAGAACCCCTCCAACTAGGCCCTTCCTCTTAAAGATTCCACTACCTCTCTGGCTGTGATAATTAGTGTTGTCAATTTGACAAGATCTGGAATCTTCCAGGAGACAAGCTTCCAGTTACACCCTGGAAGATTATCTAGAAAAGGTTGGTTTAGGGGCACACCTGAGAGGAATTTTCTTGACTGAGGTGGGAAGGTCCATCCAAAAGAGAGCTGCACCATGCTCAGGGCTTGAGGCCCAGGCTTCAGAAAAAAGGTGGAAGCTGGCTGAGTGCAGGCATTTGTAACTCTCTGCCTCCTGACTCTACGTGGCCAGCAGTTTCACACTCCTGCTGCAGAATAATCCTTCTGTACACTGTGCGAATGTATGTTGTTGATTGGTTTAATAAACAAGCTGACTGGCCAATAGCTGAACAGGATAAAGTTAGGCAGGAAAGCCAAACTGAGGATGGGAAGAAGGGCGGAATCAGAGTCAGAGAAGTAGTCAGCCAGACAGAAAGGGAGCAAGAGATAAATGTGCCATGCTAATAAAGGTACTGCCAAGTGGCAGAGCATAAATAAGGAATATGAGTTAACTTAAAATGTTAAGAGCTAAATAGTAATAAGCCTGAGCTATTGGCTGAGCATTTATAATTTACATTAAGCCTTTGATTATTTGGGAGCAGACAGTCGGGACAGGAAACTTCTGCCTCCACCTTCCCCACTCAAAGTTTGAGTCAAAATAAGCCTTTCCCCATTAAGTTGCTATTATTAGAGTATTTTGTTACAGAAAGTAATAAGACACCAGCCAAACTGAAGATCACGCCCTTAGTACATCTCTTTTAGAAGACACAAGATGCAGACTCTAACAGCATCATCTCATAGGATGGTCACAAGGGGCAATCAAACTCATTTAATAAGTGAAACCATCATGGTAGACATTCAAATGTTCCTTATTACAATGGATGACAGAAAGTGGGGAAGACGGGTGATGTTGAGGAGCCTGAAATGTCAGCTGTTGGAGGTGAAGGCCATGTAGAAGATATCTAACCACGTGCTCTCCCCAAGCAGTGTTCAGTCATGTCATGTGTTTGGTCTTCTCCATCTGGCACTACCACGCACCTCTCTGTGACAGTGTGATAGGGCGTCCATGTTCCCTCGGTTGTTGAGGTCACTTTTTGTCAGGTAACTGGAAGGTTCTGCATGTAAACATTGCAGCCCCTGTCCTAAAGAAGCTCAGCTTGTAAAGATGGCAGTAGCAAGAACAGTCCTGTGAGGAAGGTGTCATGAAGGGGAAAGAAGGGCTTTGGTTCCTGTCCTTTGAATGTGAGCAGGCTTATAACGGTGCCAACCAATGGAATACAGCAGCAGCGACAACATGTGACCGTGGAGGCCAGGTAAGGACACAACACAAAGCTCGCACAGGCTCTCACTGAATGCCAGCTCTCTAATGTGTCCCTATGGGAACACCTCCTCCAGACACTCAGGTTCCTTGCTTTGAGGAAACCC
>LOEQ01003079.1:25833-35869 GCA_001685075.1 Bramus lutescens | reverse complement strand
GGCTCACAACCATCTGTAATGGGGTCTGGTGTCCTCTTCTGGCATGCAGGCATAGACACAGACAGAATAGTGTATACATAATAAATAAATAAATATTTAAAAAAAGCAAGACCCAGAGTGAGCAAATCAATACATTCATTATATCACCTATCTGCGACGATACATTTTAATAAGCATTAGTTGCTGCTAAACTGCTTTTAGTTGTCAACTTGACTGGATTAAAAACTACCTAGAGGGCTGGCAAGGTTAAGGCATTTGTCACCAAGCCTGAGAACCTGAGTTTGATCCTTGGGACTCACGTAAAGGTGGAAGGAGAGAACTTACTATATAAAGTTCCCTTGACATCTATGGTGTGCTGTGTCATGTCCCCCAAGCTGTACATCAGATACAAATGCATATGTTAACAATAACTAAAACATTTTAAATAAAAATGAAAAATAACTGGATGTGCAGCCTGAAGGCAGGCCATTCCTACACGTGCCACAGATGGTCACCAGTGCAGTCCAGGGCAAAATCATAAACCTCAAAGACTGAGGGTCTTTGGGGGGGGCAGGAACTTGTTTGCATGGTACTTGCTGGTGAAATTTGTAGGCATAACTGTTCTGTCATGATCTCAAAAGCCTGAACATGTCCGTTACAGCACTTCCTGGGGTGTCTGTGAAGGTCTTTCCAAAGAGAGACTGCTGCGTGACTCTGGACTGACATAAAGGCTCACTCTCATTGTAGGCAGGACTGTCCAATCAGAAGACCAAAAAGCTGAGAGAATATGTCTTTCTTCTTCCTAGTGATGGGCATTTTCTCTTGTCACTGGAGTTGAGAAGTCCAGGCTTTCCGGATTTTGGAGTTGAGGACTTACAGCAAGCAGGGGCTCTCCACATCCCCAGACCGAGAGGAAGTGCTTCGTGCTCTCTGGTTCCGAGGCCGCCACACTACTTACATCATGGGACTTCTTTGTCTCTGACTGTATGAGTCAATTGTCCTCATAGGTCCCTTCCACAACTCTGCTTCCACATCCTGTCAGTTCTGTCCTCTGGAGAAACCTAATACTGCGTCAACAATACCTCCCCAACCAAAATATCTCATAACAAAATATCTTTTAAGAATTATTTTATGTGTATGGGTGATTTGCTTGTATGTACATGTGTATGTCTGGTATCCATGGAGGTCCAAAGAGGGTGTCTGAACCCCGGGAACTAGTGTTACATACAACTGTGAGTTGCCATGTGGGGGCTGGCAACTGAACCCAGGTCCTTTGGAAGTTAAATCCACTGGAGGAAACTTCTGCTCTGGATTAGCCCTGCCCATTTTAGAATGGTTCCCTCCATGACCCTGAACCCATCAGAAAAGCAACTAATTAGGTCCACAACTCTGGCCTGAACAGAAGCCTGACATTAGGAAGTTAGATAAGATAGCTGTGGTCTAGATCCAGGGCTCTGTAGCTCTGCTGGGGCTCATCTCTCAGCATGACCACACTTCAGTAGTCCTAGAAGGCACACATCCGTTTGTTTCCTCTAGGAAATAAGCAGTGGTGGCTTTCAATTTACGCATTCCAGTGACTGATGTTCTACCTGGGAAGTTTTCTGATATGCTTAGGTTGTCATTCATGATGCTAACACAAACCTACTCTGAGTATGGTAGTGACAGAAATTCTAAATGCTTATGAATAAATTTAACCAAATGATTCAAGATCTTCATTATTAAAGATGAACAAAAGTATTAATTAAAAGGCACAAAATGAGATTTGAATAAACTGAAAGTCATATTCTTTTCCTAGGAGGAAAGACTTCATATTAAATTTAACTATAGAAATTTTAATAAGGAATTTTATTGCTATTGCAATCAGTTTTTCCTTGGAAGTAGATAAAATGGTTCCAGACATAAAATAAAAGATACCAAAGAACAGCTATAAAACTATTGAAAATTGTAAGGAAGGAACTTGGTGATGTCTTGGTAAGGAAAGGTCTTGTCACACAAACTTGACCATCTGAGTTTGGATCCCCAACACCCACTTAAATGCCAGGTGGGCATGGTGACCTGCCTGCCATCCCACAATGACGAGGACAGACACAAAGGGTCTCTGGAGCAGGCTAACTAGCTACACTAGCTCCAGAACCAATGAGAGACCCAGCCTCATTGTGTAAGGTAGAGAGCAATTGAGGAAGGCAACACATCAATCAGCCTTCTGTCTCCACAGCCATGTGTACATATGTGTTAATTCATCTGCACACACATATGTGCCTCCCACTTGAGAACATTCATATACCATATACAAATACATGCACGAAAATGTAAGAAAAGAAAGTGTGTACATATCAAGTTGTTAAAATACCAAAACTACTACAAAACTGAATTCAAATCAACATGCCATCAACAAGGACATAAAGTGTATTCATGGCACAGAGTGAATAACTGATAGCTGTGTAGCACTGGTTATTAGAAATATTTGTGAGTGAACTGGGCCATGGTAGCACACACCTTTAATCCCAGCACTCGGGAGGGAGAGGCAGGCATATCTCTGTGAGTTTGAGGCCAGCCTGGTCTACAGAGTGAGTTCCACGGCAACACAGAGAAACCTAGTCTGGAAAAAAAAGTTTCTATGAATAGCAATAAGTCTGAGAAACTGCTATCCTGACACAGCATTTCTCTTTCTACGCAAAATACCCTTTGAAAGGCAATGACCAACAACATACAGAGAATATAAATAGTTCACTGATAGTACAAAAGGACCCACAAACATGAGCTTGCTGAAACTCAGGAGAAACCAGAGAAACAAAAACAAGATGTGACAAAAGCATCTCTTGATGTCTGTCACATTGGTGAACACTAGCTGCCAGAGTTTCCATGGATCTAACAGACAGCATGAGAATTTATAAAACAGCACAGCTGTAATGGGCTGAAACACATAAAAATAAGTTTAACCAATCACTTCATAGTTATACTGAAAAGAAAGGTTCAATAGAATCATTTTGAATTTATAGGTTAATTTGAAGAGTAGCCATCTTTATCTATTGAGACCTATAATCCATTAAAATGTTGTGTGCTACTCCATTTATTTATCGTATAAAGATCTTGTTAATTTTTTATGGGACTTATTGAGTCTTTGGTGACAAAATGATCATGAGATTAGGCAGACAACAACATGGAACGGTATCCATAGATCAGTGTCTAAACAGTGAGACACTCTATCAAGTGTGTGCCTATCAACTTGCCTTAATTTCCTGTCTCAACCACTCCATTTCCCTATTGACAGCAAGTGCAACCCATGGGAGAGTGAGCAGAAGGGAGAGAAAGGTGCAGGGTGGGCACAAAAAGAGAAGGGGAAGAGAGGGGAGGGGATGAAAGAAGAGGGAAGGGGAGGAGAGAGAAAGGAAGGAGGGAGAGGGAGGGAGGATGAAAAGGTAGCAGAGAAGAGAACAAACAATGGTTATCTTTTTCTCCATCCACTGAAGCACTGGGTTTGAAAATTATTTTTCTTTTGCCAGTTTCTTCCTGCCAAGCCAAACTGCCACCCTCCAAGAGGGTCTTTTCTGCTTGATTTGGAGCAGCTGGGTTTAAATATTTGATTTTCGTCTCCTCTCTCTGGACCTGAAGTTCACAGCCAAGTGAAGAATCTGGAAAGGATGGTGGAGTGAAAATCCATACTTGGCTGTGGGCTCCCTACTGAACGGCTGACCACATTCTTCATTAAGATGTGAACAAATACACGTCCCCTGTTTCAAAGGGGGCCAACTTCAGGGTGGTCTGTGGTATTGCATGTCTTCTTGGAGTCTCCATGAGATGAAGATGTGAAGATGGTACCGGAGTCTGGAAACTGAGAGGACTCACACTGAATGCCAGTGCCAAAGGGAAAAAAAAAAACCAACCATTTTTAATAATGACTCATAATAAAATTGGCCAAGTGACAGGCAGGAGTCTTGTTCTATCAGTCACATGCTAGACAAAGATTTTAAGAACAGTGTGTCTTCAGAAAGAAAAAAAAAGCTTAGGAGCTTGCGCAGTGCTGCGTGTGTGTGTGNNNAGCTTGCGCAGTGCTGCGTGTGTGTGTGTGTGCGCGCGCGCGCACACACACACACGAGCGCCAGAGGCACTCAGCACCCATCAGGATCGTGTTTAGTCCAGAGCAACTCCGTGCTATCCTGTTTAATACACATAACAAATCCCAGAGGGGATTCTTGGCTATTATACCTTGGTTCTCTCAAGAATCCTGTGTGGTCCCATGTGTTCAGTTATGGCAGTCAGTTGACATCAGGAAGAAAACATAAGAAACTAGACTGAAGATTATCCTACCTCGTTTAAGGTGTTCAATGGCAGTAAATTAGTATCTGGTTATGTTAACTCCATATTTTGGTCTTCCTGTTTCTAGTCATTGTGACCTCAAGAAAAAAGGAAGTACTTTGACTCTGCAGTAAATGTGAGCTTTTCCTTAAGAACAATTGACTACTTATTTGGAAATGTCTGTCCTAACATGATACCATTTTACCTCCGGGGATGACGATGTGATTATTTGGAAATTGCATCCCTAATATGATCTGTAGCATGTAGCTCAGGTAGCCAACTCGGTTGTTGCCCATTTTAAGACAACTGTAACAGATTATAGGAAAAGTCATTTGACCTGTATTTCATTTGATCAGATCACATCCCCTCATCGTTGCTGTATCTATAATTTAAAAAACTTGTTGATTAACTGGCTGAAACCAGAACAAAGACAATCAGAATGGTAAATAAGAGCTCTTTAAATGTCACAAGTTGCGCACACCTTTAATCCCAGCAGTTGGGAGGCAGAGGCAGGGGGCTCTCTGTGAGTTCGAGGCCAGCCTGGTCTACAGAGTGAGTTTCAAGACAGGCTCCAAAGCTACACAGAGAAACCCTGTTTCAAAAAAAAAAACAAACAAAAAAAAAGTGCCCAGTTTTCAAAAGCTTTGCCTCCATTAATCCTTCACACAAATCAGTCAGAAAGGCTGGTGGGTAAATTATTCTGCACAGATGACGATTAAGTTTCTGTCCTATCTCTTCTTAAATATTTAAAGGATCTATACCTCTCATCACATGCACAGTGGTGTGCATGTGTTTACTAGCAAAGGGATTTCTGCCTCTGAAAACAATAGGAATAAAAAGAATAAGATTTCTGAACAGCAGGCTAAGGCTAGCAACTAAAGTGTAATAAAGCAATAAACTGTTATGGGTGCTTAAGGCCAAGTAAAAAACATCCCAGGAAGCCTAGGGCTGTCCGACAGGGATTTAATGAAGACTGAGAAGAGTTACTGTCACCTACTGTATGAGAGTTACCAAGTGCCATGGGAAATGAACGGGACTAGGTAGGGTAGAGAAGCTTGAACATGAACCGGCAAGTATCAAGGCAAACACAAGCAGTATGGTGGGCTTGCGTAGGAACTTGTCGCTGGACAAAATGAATACTGGATGTGCTTGGGGTCTCTCCAGTACTGTCACTATAGAAGAGACTCCCTCTAGTTATAAAGATGTCTTTTAAAGTCTTTTGAAACTCAACTAAGTTCTTAAGAAGTTTTTAAGACATTACCATTTCTGAAGTTCTTTGGAAGGTCCAGCTCAGGCCAACTGCTTTAGTTTAGTTTAAGCCCAATTCCCTCCAAGTTGAGTTTTAAAACATGGGGAGAGAAAGGTGAGGTTTCATATGTAAAGTGAGTTCTGTTCTCAGAACCCTAAACAAGTCTGAATAGAAATCAATGGACTTGAGTGACTAAGGGAATGTTTGTGCCAACAGAATCCAATTCTTACTGGTTACCTGCTTAGATTCTGAACACCCCACGTTTATAAGTTTAGAAACGGGCCTCTGACTTCAGTGAAAACTTAAGCCAATTCCCTCACTATGCATCTTATACAGAAGGGATCACAACACCTTGGTCGGTTGTTGGGTTGGCCACATGCTTTTCTACCGAAGAGGAATTCTGCCCTTCTTCCCATGTGTTTGAAGGAGGCCTTTTGAATCTCTAAGACACTCATCACCAATAAAACATCATTATTAGTACTAAGTATAGATTTAAAGTGAGGTGGGAATATACACTGAGTGTTGCCTTGGTTGTTTTTTCAGCCTTGTTTCTTTTCCCCCTAGACCAGAACTGGAATTTCCCCTCAAGGTATTGCAGAATGAAAAATCTTCTCCCTATATTGAATTCTCACCTACTTCCTCTGATAGTAGATCATAAGACTCACTTCAGCCTGTCATACTCAGGAGGAGGAATGCTGTACAGAAGCCAAGAATTTAAACAAGCCTGCTGGGCATTATATCATTTTTTTTGTCCAATCATTTATCTATGTCAGTGTTTCTCAACCTGTGGGATGTGACCCCTTTTGGGGATCAAATGACCCTTTCACAGGAGTTGCCTAAGACCATCAGAAAATAATATTTACATGACAATTCATGACTAGCAAAATTACAGTTATGAAGTAGCAACAAAAATAATTGTATGGTCACCAGAGCTTGAGGAACCGTATTGAAGGGTTAGCATTAGGAGAGCTGAGAACCATTGATCCATGTGGATGTCTGTGCTTCAATTGTGATCCTGCAAAGACATCTCAGCGTAGGGCAGGGGAGGGAGAGCTTTTAGGCAGTTGGATTATGTGGCTTATAGGAGGAGGTTGAACAAGAACAGACCCATACACCTAGAGGACACACTCACCCAACTTGATGGGGACAGAAACTGTAGGTAGTATTCTTCCATACACTGTCCTATCCACCTTTTTCTGGCTGTTTACCTTCTTTAAGATAAACCTGTAAATGTGTTTTCTTGAGTTTTGTGAGCTGCACTAGCAACCTTTTCTATTGTGATAAAACACCCTGGGAGGAAAGGATTTATCTTACAACTCTCAGGTCACACCCCATCATTGAGGAAGTTAGGTCAGGAAGTCAAGGCAGGAACCTGGAGGCAAACACCGAAGGTCATGGAAGAGTATTGCTTACTGGCTTGCTCCCCATGGCATTTGATCAGTCTTTCTTTCCTCTTCCTCCTCTACTTCTACTTTTTGGTTTTTCAAGACAAGTTTTCTCTGTGTAACAGCCCTGGCTGTCCTGGAACCAGTTCTGGCCTCGAACTCAGAGATCTGACTGTCCTCTGCCTCCCAGGTGCTGGAATTAAAGGAGTGAACTGCCACCACCATCATCCAACTATCAGTCTGCTTTCTTATGCAACAACCCAAGAGCACTAGCCTAGGGATGGCACTGTACCCAGTGAGCTGGGCTCTCCCACATCAATCAGTAATCAAGACAAATGCTGTGGAATATTATTTTAACTGTGTAAAGGCTTGTTATAATTGTTTATGTTGTGTTTAATTTTGTAAAGATGTGTTGCATTTATTTTACCTTGCCTGCCTAAGGCCCGATTGGTCTAATGAAGAGCTGGATGGCCAATAGCTAGGCAGAGAAAGGATAGGCAGGGCTGGCGGGCAGAGAGAATAAACGAGAGAAATCTAGGTTTGAGGGAACAAGAGGAGAGAACGAGGGAGAAAGAGGGATACACCCAGAGCCAGAAACCAGCCAGCTCCCAGCCATCCAGAGACAGCAGGAAAGATATAGGAAGTAAGGTAAAAAGTACTGAGGCAAAATGTAGATAAACAGGCTAATTGAAGTGAAAAGAGCTAGCCAGAAATGAGCCTATGCTAGGCCAAGCACTCATAACTAATAACAAGCCTCCGAGTCATGATTTGGGAGCTGGTTGGTGACCCAAAAGAAAAAGCCTGGCACAAGACAATACCCTATGGACTTGCATACAGGCCAATCTTATGGAGGCATTTTCTCAGTTAAGATTCCCCCTTCCCAGGTAATGTCTAGATTTATGTCAAATTGACAAAAACTCACCAGCACACTGATCAAGTCTATTAAGGGGTTCATAGGAACCCTGATGTACAGCTGGTCAGTCAGTGGTGAACTTATGACTAGCATCTGAAGGTGTTTAATGTCTGTTGGCATTGAGACCACAATCTGTTGACTTTCCCTCCAGGGACAGTGTCTGAACTGGACTGGAGTTTCTGCAGAACCCACTGTTTGCTTGCTGGTGAGGTGAAGTCTGAGATCACGGGAATGAAGTGGTGTTCGTGTATAGTAAGAGAAACATGTCCTTTCTTGTGCATCTTCAGAATTGTCATATCAAAGAGCTTAAGGGTTTAAGTGTGTGGGCACAGATCTACTATCGCACACTACGGAGGTTAGAAGACAACTCGAAGTGTCAATTTTCTCATTTCACCTTTGGGGAAGCACCTTTACCGGCGAAGCCATCTAACTGGTCCCCAAATTTACTTGTGTTTATGAATAACAGTTGATTTGATGGCAGATATTTTGTGTTTCTCAACTTAGATGAAGAGCTGTGAACTGTTACCTCCAAATAAGTAAACAAATTAACTTAGGAACACTGAAAGTAAGTATGCTTAAAATGTTAATGACAATATTTTACAACTCATTTTAATACATTCATACCTAAAAAAAACCCTCTATGAAGTCTGGATATATTAAATAGTCTAATAGGGTCCTTCAGAGGTTGTAGCACTATGAAAATACAGCAGGAGGAAATCTTAGATCCGGCAGAATGCTTGAATGCCCAAGCACCAAATTCAGCTACACCAGACAGGTGACTTGTACCAAGAGTTACCGACAGCACAAGACTTAGCTTCTAAGAGGTCAAAGGTGTTTAAACAGATAGGTGACAGCAGGCAGTTAGGAAGTGCGGGGACATCCATTGCACATCTGTAATCACGGCATCAGGCTGAGGCAGGAAGATGGCAGTTAGGAAGTGTGGGTACATCCACTGCACATCTGTAATCATGGCATCAGGCTGAGGCAGGAAGAAGGCAGTTAGGAAGTGCGGGTACAGCCATTGCACATCTGTAATCACGGCATCAGGCTGAGGCAGGAAGATGGAAGTGTGAGATCATCTTGGGCTATATGGCAAGATAGGACAATGGGCTGGTACTGAAAAGCAGGGAGGGCAACACAGTTCATGTTAATTATAGAACAACATTCTCAGCTAAATGATGGGGGAAAACTGGGCCAGAGAGGCAGAATTACCGCCAGTGCTGAGATTTGCAATCTCCATCATTTTCAAAGACAGTAAGAAAAACCCAAATTGTACTAAAAAACAAAATTAAGGTAAAAGTTGGTTGTTAGCATTACCTGATCAGTCTGACTTTATTTTTGAAAGGTCTTAAAATGTACATTCAGGAAAATTATAAATAAAACGTCCAAGACTTAAGGATCACCTATTTAGGGTATCACCTATATTTCCCTGGACCAACCAATGCTTTGTATGAGGTGGGTATACCAGCACCTTTCTCTCAGAAATGCTAATGCATGTCAATAGCATGGCTTATAACCCAGAGGATCCCACGTATAAGCACACTATCACTCACATATAAACAACAGATATTCCAAAGCAGAGAGGAAACTTTAATTGCCAGCTCCTTTCCCATTATCCTTCTGGACAGCCACAGTCCTCAGTACCCGCACCACTGACTTGGCAGTTCCACACAGAAGACTCTCTGTGACACAGTGAGGCACACAACACTTGCTTAGTTAGCCACAACTTTCTTCTCTTAGCAATTGCTAATTTAAGAGAATTTGTTTTTATAAGTTTCAGGTGTTAAAATAGTGCAATAATAAATTTATTCCATTATTATTTCATACATAATTAATAGTATAAAATGTTCTCTGTAAGGAAACCTAAAATATACTATGAATGTAGCCAAATTCTACTATTAAAAAAAAAGCACCCAGTCAGTTTTTCTTCCAAACTCATTTCTCCAGAAGGCCAGTCTTTAAGGACTTCTGGAGTCGAGCAATGTTGGCATCCAAAGCTGCCAGGCCATTTCTGAAGTCTTGTTCATCATGAGACGTGAATGTTGAGAAAGTGGAGATGCTCCAGTTTGACGTCAAGTCAGAATTTAGGAAGCTGCTATCATTGACGACATTGCCCTTCACTGGGACAACAGGGCTGCGACAAACTGACGGCTCATGATGTGTGGCCTGTGCCTCTGGGTGCTCAGCTTGAGCAGCAGCAGCAGCAGCAGTAGC
>LOEQ01003079.1:5622-18106 GCA_001685075.1 Bramus lutescens | reverse complement strand
ACAGAGATCTTCATTTCTCCTGTAAAATGTGTATGTATGTGCAGACATTGGCACAGAGATCTTCATTTCTCCTGTAAAATGTGTATGTATGTGCAGACATTGAGACAGAGATCTTCACTTCATTGTTGCTCACACTGTAGGAAAGGCTGAAATTACCCAAGTATCTTTCAGAAGACCTTAAATACAGGAGAGTCAACAAGAAGAATACTTATGTGGTTATTTAAGATATATCCATATTTATTAACTTGTTTTCTCTAGATAGGGTCTTACTGTATACACTTCTTGTTTGAGTAGTACTTGATATGTCAACCAGGCTGGCCTTAAACTGTGGCAATCCTCCTACCTCACAAATCCTGAGATTAAGATTAAATTGTAAAACAGTTATTTCTAATTTTAAAGGTGATAAAGAGAGAAAACCCACTTAGACAAAGTAATTGAGAAAGCACAAGTCTGCACCAACATTTCTGGAGTAACAAGGACTTCTGTTTCATTTCTTAAAGTTCTTTTACCTACATTCAAGGTTACTAGGTGCCTTTGGAGTTTTTTCTTCTTCTCTGAGGCGCTGGTTCAAACTTCTTAGCTGCCTAAAAGAAATAATGAAGACTTGTAAAAATTTAAACTCATTTTACAGTATATATTTGATACCCTATCAAAACACAGAAATTTACCAAAGAAGACAAATACTATCATCACCTGTCCATCTCAAATCCCAGACCAAACACAAGATCTAAACGAACAAAACAACAAAGCCACACTATTCAGGGGTCCATTTTGAACATAGCAGCCCTTGACCCAGACAAGTACTTTTTATATCTATAGAACACACACACACACACACACACACACACACACACACGAGACAAAGTCTCAATCAAATTTCCAAGGCTAGTCTTGAAATCTTCCTGCCTCAGTAGCTGGACTACAGATCTGCACCACCAGAACCAGGACAGATAGTCGCAGAACTGTTCAGGATACCATAAACCCTGCCCCACGGTTTCCAAGACTGGCCTGGAAGTCAGTATTATAGCTCACAGTGGCTTGAACTTCGGATTCTCCTATCTCAATATTTCAAGTGCTGGGACAATACTCATGCACCATCACATCCAGCTGTTTCCTTTGTTTTCCATATCTTTACCTTCACATCTCTTTTGAAATAATATATGTGTGTGTACACACTTACAAAATCTTTACTACTGTAGTTTACCTTTAAAAATAACTGTCATTGCTGTCAACTAGAATACCTGTAGGTGTCAACTACCAGACATATTTCTGCTTCATGTCTGTGATACATTAACAACTTAGGACACATAAGTCTATGCCTCCAACAATTTCATTATTAGATGGAAACGTTCATTTTTAATAGCTACTTCATCAGAATGTTGGTATCAACTGTGTCTTCACAATATGTACTTGCTTCACAAACAAGAATATATAAGTAGGTACTGATTAGGACAAAGCAAAAACTCTGGTATTTACTATCTTTCCAGGACTGGAAACTTTCTGAACTAAAGTATTTGATTTAGTTATTGAATCTAAAATGATAGTATCCTTACCAAATAACATTCACAAGTATTAATTCTTGATAGATTAGAGTTAAGAACACAAAATACACCAATAACACAAAATCCAACAACACAAATTTTATAAGAAAATATAAATAATCTTTAACTAAGGAAGGCATCCCTAAGCAAGACTCAAAATCCAACAACCATCAAGTAAAGAATATAAAGTTTAAACATATCACAATTTGAAGCTTGTTTTAGAATTGAAGTTCTGTAAAAAGATAAAAAATAAGCAATTTATCTAAGAAAGCTAAGTGATTAAGAAGCATCCAAGAAATGCATTGTTTGAGGATAGGGGATGGCTTACCACAGAAACAAAGGGCCTGAGTTTGTATTCCTAGTGCTTACATGAGAAGTTGGGCATAGCAGTATGATACTACTGGCCTCCAGATGTATACACAAATACATGAATGTACAGAACACACATACGCATGCACACACACTCATATACTACAAAAATATAGAATAGAAGGAAATAGTTCTTCATTAGTGACAGTATAGGGGAATTTTCTCAGTCAGTAGGAATTTATTGTAACCATTTGGATTACAGTTTGGCATCATCCAAGCTATAAAACATACATCTTTGACAAAATAGTTTTTAAAATTAATTTCATTTTATGTGTATGGGTGTTTTGCCTGCATGTCTGTGTACCATATGTAGGCCTGGTGCTAGTGAGGCCAAGGAGGGTGTCAGACCCTCTGGAAATGGAGTCACAGATGGTTATCACTGTCATGTGGGTGCTGAGTCTTGCAAACCTGGGTCTTATGTGAGAGCAGCAAATGCCCTTAACCACTAAGCCATCTCTCCATCTCTGGAAAGCTGGTTTTACCCATAGGTTACTTACTCTGAGAAATAGCTATATAAATACAAAAGCATGTAAAACATTGCAGATATATACAAGATATATAGTGTAATATTCGATGAGAACTGAAAACAACTTAAGATGTGATACACGTTACAGCTTATCCATATGATGAAATACTAATATACATTGAAAAATAATTAAATATACATATGTACTGCCATAGAAAGATCACCAAAAAGGGCTTGGGGCTAGCTCAGTGATAGTGCACTTTCGAAGCATGTACTAGATCTTGGGTTCAATATCCATCACTGGGGAAAAAAAATGAAAAAACCAAAAAACCTCTAAGACACATTATAAAGTAGAAAAGAATAAGCAGCAGACAGAACGCTATTTTTTTTTCCTAAAGGGTTCCCCTCAATAACAAAACATGCAGATCTAGAAAAGGCAAAACAGAGTGATGACCCAGAATATAAAACAGAATACCTCTTCTGGTATCTTCCAGAAAATGAGCAGGTACCTTATATGGGAAAATGCTTTTTCTTATCATCTTTTTGAATGCTGCTGTTCAGGTTCTCCTCCTTTAAAACATTAGCCAATTTGAACTTTCTATCATTCGCTACAGCCTCCGACCCCCATCCTGTTCTCTAAGCATTGCCCTCTTATGGTGTGGAAGGCCTGCGGAAGGTACAGTTACAGGAGAGCTTGTGTAGCATGGGAGTTTGCTGTGCATGACCTCAGCCCCAGCGCTTGGGAGGTGGAGGCTGGAGCTCACTGACCAGCAAGCCTAGCAAAACAATAGTTCAGCTCCAGGTCCTATCTTACAGGAATAAGATGAGCCATTGAGGAAGGTGCTCAATATCTTCATATGGTCTCCACATGAGTATGCTTGTACATAGAATTCAATTCTCTCTCTCTCTCTCTTTTTTCTCTTATTCTGCTTTTTAAATTTTTGCTGTTTTATAAATACTAAAAATTAATAATAAAATAACCTCTCAGGAATGGATATTACATATACTATTTTAAATGTGTTCAAGTGAAATATATTTGATTTTAAACAAAGACAGATGACATTCAAGTAAATATTCTTTAATTGGTTTACTTTTATGTAACTGGAGATAAAGCCTATGTGTACACTAATATACAAATATTTAAAGTGCATTTTGTCATATGGTATGATAAAACCCTCACAATAGTAGGATCCACATCATTTAGAGTTTCCTCGGGCCACTTTCATACCCCTCCTTTCTTGGACACACAACTAACCGTGGTTTAGACTGTTTTCATTTCCTAGAGTTTTATAGAAACGGAATCCTGAAATAAATATGCTGACATCCTGGCTTCTTCCACTCAGGATAACGATTCTCAAGTTCATCCATTCTGTTACATGTATCAACAGTTCCTTTTTTTCTGCTGAATAGTACTATGAACACCTGTCAACAGACATTTGTTTCCTATGAATATAAGTTTTTATGGACATATGTGCTTTCATTTCTGAGAAAATGCTGAAAAGTGGACTAACTAGATCATTCAACAAATTTACGCATCATTTCTAAAAAACTCCCAAACTTGTTTCCAATGTGCTCTTACCATTTTACATTCCAACTAGCCAAGATGGCTCCGCATCCTCATTAATAACGGTTTGTTCTTCTGATTGCTGCTATTCCAGTGAGTATACCATGAAGTTTCATTGTGCTCCTACCCTGCAGGTTCCTAGTGGCTGATGATGATAACTATCTTTTTGTGTTCTTATTTGATTTCCATGCATTAGAACCCTAAGCTTCACTGATGTGGGATGCCCCCTCTGCATGCTGTGAATGTCTTATTACCATTGGTTAATAAAGAAGCTGTTACGGCCTATGGCAGGGCAGAATATGGCTAGGCGGGAAATCTAAGCAGAGATACGGGGAGAAATAAGGCAGAGTTAGGGAGATGCCAGCAGTGGCTAGAGGTGTAAGATGCTAAAGGATTACTGGTAGGTCATGGGCATGTGGCAACACACAGATTATTAGAAATGTGTTCATTTAAATGTAGAGCTAGTCAGTAAGAAGCAGCGGTCAAACAATTATAATTAATATTAAACCTCCGAATGATTATTTTATAAGCAGCTGTGGGGACCAGCAGGCGGGAGAGAAACGGGTCCAGCGACACTGGATGGGACAGAGAAGACTTCCAGCTACACTTCACACATGCCATGCAAGAGATCTCCTACTAGGCCATATACGTCCTCAACCCAAGCCTTGTTTTCTTTGGTTGCATTTATTTATTTAGAGGGAGGGGTCTTCCCGTGTAGGGTTTCCCTTGAATTTAGGATTACCCTTGCTTCTAACTTCCATCTTTCAAGTGCAGGTATGTGTTTCTGTGACCAGCTCCGTGTGTTTTCTGTAATAAAGTTCCTATTCAAATATTTTACCCATTTTGAAGACAACACAAAATAGAGTTACAACATAGAGTTGTAATTGTTCTGTAATCAGTCTATATGTAAGTTCTTTGTAAGATACATTTTGCACCCTTTGTTTCAAAGTCTGTTGGTGCCTCTTCATTTTGGGTTAACAGTATTTAAATTTTTGAAAAACAAAATTTGAAATTTTGAATTTCAATAGAATTACTTCTTCTGGTTTATATTTTGGGATTATTAAGAAATCTTCTCCAGTAAAAGATATAGGACCCTCCCTATGCTTACTCCCACCAGCTTTTGTGCTGTCATTCTTTGCAAGTTAACTTGTATATGGTATGATATAATGGTTGCAATTCATTTTTTGTACATTTTAAAAGAGGACAGTGTGAGTGTGTGTGTGTGTGTGTGTGTGTGTGTGTGTGTGTGATGTACATGTTCACATGTATGGAGGCGCAAGTGCTGGTGCATATGCACCTACAGTGTGAATGAGCATGTGGAAGCCAGAGGTTCATGTTGGGTGTCTTTTCTGTTCTCTATTTTGCTGAGGAAGGGTCTCTCCCTGAACCCAGAGTTCACCGACTTTGCTAGTGTAGCTAGCAGCTTGCTCACAGACCCCTGTCTCTATCTCCCAAGCTAGAGGCCACTAGGGCCATATGGATTTTTTATGTAGGTGTTAAAAGATACAAATGCAGATCCTCACACATGTGCAGCAAGTGCTTTTATCCCCAGGCCTCCAAAACATTATTTTTGAGCTTGAGCTTAGGGTATAAAGCAGTGGTAGAAAGCTTACACAGTACATGCAAAGCCCCAGGATTCATCCCAGAACACTGAATCCCACACCTCNACACACCAAGGGACGAGGGACAACGATGAGACACAAAATGTAAAGTGTTTGGAAAAAGAAATAAGACTGTTAGGAGATGCTGAATTATTAACCCAGGAGAAACTAAAATGGGAAGGAGTAAAAAAAGCACAAAAGCCCCAAACCAATACAACAATTCAGTGTTCATGTGACCCAAGTTTGAGTGGCCTGTGACAGTCTACTTATTTCTCTAGACAACAGAACAAATCTAGATTTTCACACATTGGCTCTCCCACTGCCTCTCCTCAACTCTGCCCATTTGCTCTCCAACCGTTATGCTCTGTCTGGACTCTAATGAGCTTATATTTGAGTCTGCAATCAGGTGATCATAAATCCTAAGTCACCTCACAAATATTAAGGTACTCTCTAAACTGAAGGTTCTTAATACGACGTAACATTCTACTCTGAACCTCCATCAAGGATATTTTGGGATGTACTAGAGGCTCCTATAGTTGGAGTCAACAAAATATTACAGATTACAGATATCTTGTGGGCTGGGAACAGAAAGAATAAATAAGAGACTACTGTGTTTCAAATATCGCAGAAGATCTGGACATGAAAACGCCCAAAGTACCATGGAGGCAAGACACTCAGCAGTTTTTCTTTTCGCCACAAGATGGCGATGCACTCAGTTGTGTGGGGTTGGTGGGAAGGGAAAGGATCAGGTTTCTAGTTAAAAACATATAGTTTAGAAATGTCTAGAAGGAAAAAAAGAAAATCACTTCTAAATAAGCCCACCAATTCTAGTTTTTGTTTATAGTGAGATTTATGAATTATTCTTTCCAACTAAAGATAAAAATAGTATAAAATTCCCACATGGCTACTGGAAGCCTCAGACTATTCTAAGGAACTCTAACAAATTCATTTTTCAGTAATTTTATCCTCTAAAAGGTCAAGTAACTAACAGTGGCAAGAGAATGTTCTACAGTCTTTTTTTTCCCCTAAGGACAGACAACTAAAAATCTCTGCTGTCAATTAAACAGAAATAGATACCAGTTAGGTTCATTTTTCGAAGTCACCTTTAGAAAAGTTAAAAACAACTGGTGACAAAATAAAGGGTAAGCCTCCGTTTCATGAGTGGTTTACAAAAGACCTCCAGCAATTCTGAAATGTTCTGAGGGATGGAAATGAGGATCAATGATATTTCCATGGAGACATGCTAAGCAGATAATGTTCTCAGATAGGTTCTGGTATGCTTAAGAACCAATTATTGGATTACCACTCTTTTAAATAATAGGCACTTATTAGTATTATTATTATTAGTATTATTAGTATTAGTATTATTTGTTCTGCAAAATACACCTGAAGAGTGACCCTTAATTAAGTCAGTGTCTACTTCCTCGTGGAGTTACTATAGAAGCCCACAGCTAATATTTAGGACTCTAAAATCAAATCTTCTTGATTCCCTCAATTCCTAAATACACAAGTTTCAGCAAATCACATACCTTTCTGTGCCTTGGTCTCCTCCTCTCTAAATGAAAATAGCATAATACTGTATACAGTTCCTGGGAGGACTCAAGTGACGGCGCATATGAAGAGCAGCAGCCAGCACAGGACAAACACTCAATAGTAGCTGCTATCCATTCCGTATTACTTAATCTTGACTTTAATATTGAAAGATTAATACTATTACAGGGATCCCTCAGATCAGGACTGGTGACAGTATGACGGTGTTATTAGCATTTAAATGCAGCAACCCTATCCAGAAATGACCTCTTAATTATCCTAAGCAAGGAAATCTCACTAGATGTCATCTCTGTGGGCTACAGACCCATGACTGAACTACTCTCCAACTAGGAATTCTTTACAGTTTTCAAGTTTCGTGCAAGTTTCATCTATCCCCATGGTAACAGTCAGGGCGCATTCACAATGCAGAGCTGCAGAAGCATCTGAAAACGAACCTCAGTACAAAGCACAACAACAGATCCTGGACTTAAGCTTTAGTCACAGAAACACTCAAAGTTAAAACAATACTGAGATTATATGGGTGATTTCCTCTACATTTCAAGATTACTTCTCAAGCATATTAAGAATATAATTCCAGTAAGTTAATAGGGCTAAAAAGAAAAAAGTATTTAAAAATTTAAGTAAGTTTTGTCCTATGTCTCAGTGTGTCAGGGCCACCAGCACTCAGCTCACCCTTATCCAGGTTCTTTTTCCTGACCACACGTTGCAGGCAATTTTATTAGGAGGCAGCATTTGACTGGTTTCAAGTTTAGACTACGAAATGTTAAGGACGGTGAAATTACTACTTCTGGTCCAAGACACGTAAATTCACACTCCCTGTCCTCATCTGTCCCCTGGAAAACATACTGAGACAGTAGCTTTGTAAACTAGAAGGAATCTTTTCCCTTTTCTACACATTTTCTATGACTAAGACATTCGTTACTGTAAAAAACAAAAACTACAGGAGGCAGGTACACCTTCCCAAGTACATGCTAACAAGTGACATCAGGGATATTGGTGGGAGAAAATGTATCCTAGTGGGCAGAAGTAATGGAAAGTTGAAGAACGTAGATGCCGTTGGAAGATGAGAAAGGAAAGGCAGAAATATTGGAGCACTGCTCCTAGCTATCACACTTGGCATCTGTGCGCTGGCTGTGGAACTCCTGTACCTGTAGACAAAAACACTGAAGAGCAAGTCTTACCTCCGCAGCTGAGCATTCTCACTTCTCAGTGGCTGCAGGGCCAGCGCGATTTCAAGGTCTATGTTTGTGTGGCCACTCGCTGCTGAAAGCCCAAATATGCATGCTTCTACTTCTGTTACCAATCTCTGAACTTCTGAGTCCTCTATAAAAGGCAGGTTAGTAAAATCAGTATTTTAAATTGAAAAGATTTATTAGCATTTATTACTAAAAATCTTTATAGATAAATATATACTCATAGTTTTCATTACTCATGATTATTATACAAATTCTATTTCCTTTTATCTTGCTGTCTGTATTTGCTCAGATCAATTCTAAAGAAGTTACACCAAGTAAAGAAAGATTAATCTTAAATCACAGTATCATACTTAGTGATTTTCTGGTTCAGTTAAGTGAAGTGGGAAACAGATTTACACATATCTCCTAGTTGATATTTGTCAAAGATCTATAGTGGACTTCATTGCTGTGGAAGTTTCTTATAACTGACTACTCTATAAACATCAGTAATAAAATCTTTGATCTTGCAATAAAAAAATAGTTAATTTTGGGCCAGGCAGTGGTGGCGCACGCCTTTAATCCCAGCACTCAGGAGGATTAAATCACCTCAGGAGGCAGGTGGATCTCTGTGAGTTCAAGGTCAGCCTGGTCTACAGAGCAAGCACCAGGACAGGCTCTAAAAATGCACAGGGAAACCCTGTCATTCATATATATATATNATATATATATATAGTTAATTTTAGGTGATTAATTTGGCAAAATATTGTAAGTGGGTTTCCTAGGACATGCCATTACTTAATTTTATAAAGCACTACTGTGACCCAGCATAACCCTCTCTTTTGGTGCTAACTGTAGAGAGCAGCTATGTTTACACATGTCCAACAGATGTAAGGAGCAAGTGAGTATCAGATCTTTTTTTGTCCCTTCTTCCTTTCTTTCAAAGTGTTTACTTAATATAATATTGCAAGGATAATCAAGTTATAAAAATGTATTCAGTGCCACAAGTATTTGAACACTTTAATGAAAAGCACACGCACACAGTGAACAACCATGTCCAGCAACTAAGCAGTCTTCAGTTTCTCTAGAGTGGCTCTGCTCGCTGCTCTGAAGGTGAAGCTCTGGCTCAACCACTATTGCAGCTTTGACCTTAGTCAAGCCACATAGAAATTGCGTGATTTATTGCGTATAACATGTTTTGAATTATGTATGCGTAGTGCAATAGCTAAATTATGTTAATAGACATGCATTGCCTCATTTATTAATTTTCGTGATGAGAAGGCTGGCAACCTGATCTCTGAGCAATTGAAAATTACATTGTTATTTACTATAGTCAGTGACCATACTGCACATCAAATCTCTTGATTTTAGTCTTTCCTCCTCTCTAATTGAGATTTTTTTTTTATTTATTATATACTTTGGCCAACATTTCAATTACTTCACTCTTGAAGTCTAAATTTCTTCATAGTTAAATGGAAATGAAAAGCAGTCCGTCACTGGGTGACGGAGATCAGAATGAGATACTGTTATCCAAAACTCGTTTCCTTCCCGAGAGTGGAGACATTACTGCTTTGAGACTCAGGTGAAACAGCACAGTGCTGGGCCCTGGTGAGTATTCTAGACCCCTAACACTGGTGCTGTCCTACACTGTTGCGAGCATGACTGAACATTTGGTTAAATATGAGAAAAGAGTGGTGATGCACACCTTTAGTCCCAGTTCTTGGGAAGCAGAGGCAGTTAGGTTTCTGTAGGTCCAGTCTGGGTCTACACAGCAAGTTCCGGGCCAGCCAGAGCTATACAGTTAGTCCTTATTTCAAAAACAAACAAACAAACAAAACCAAAAAAACAAAACCCAAAAACAACCCTGTGTAATTTGAAGGTCTGGAAACGTAACAATTTTAGCACACTTAACCTATACCTTAACTGTGCTGTTATTCCCAAGGAATAACAGAGTTCTGTATGTATGTCAGCCTGTATAAATGGCAGCTATTCTGTTAGCTTCACAATTACTGTGCTTTCTACTCATAGCTCTGATATTTGCAATTCATTCCAAGCAAAAGCCACTACTTCAGAAAAATACATACATAATGAAAAAGCCACCAACTTGGCTCAAAAACATTTTATTGGTTTAAGAGAAAAATACTAAACACAAACTAAGAGGCCAGTAAGTGGCATGGGTTACTATGCAAAGTGAAATCTGTTGAACAGTTTAACAGTCAATTATAAAATAATGGAAGGAAATTTGGATCTTTGTTAAACAGAAAAATAGTCATCTAACTACTATAATTTTCTTTCTATGGATTTTTGGTACTGGATCTTTTCAAGTCTGTTTGCATAAAACAGAATGAATACACACTTGGAAGTGTTTGCTATTTCTCAATACATGTCAAGTCCCAGGAACCCCAGCACAAAGGCAGTGGAGGAAGACCAGTGGAGACTAGTGGTCCAACATCACCCTCAGCTACACAAACTGGAAGCCATCTTAGAATACATGAGACCCTGTCTTAGGAAACAAACAAAAACCTTAAAATGTAAGACAACAGACAGAACTCTTTTCCTTATTGGGTTAAGACACAGTTCTGTGAAAATCACCAGACACTCCTTAGCAATCACTGTCATTGGAATGACAGCTAGAAGACATAGCACTGCTATTAAGTATTATACCACATTACAGAAAAGTTTGAAACACTCATCTACCTTGTTCTGCGACCAGAGCCTTGAGCTCTCCTAACAAGCACTTGGCAATTCTGACTTTTTCAGCAGTTTGGCTTACGTTTTCTGCCTGCTGCACATTCTTGGCTATTTTTGCATCTTGCACATGTATGCTTAAATACTTTCCTTCGTTTGTGGTCTCTCCAATTTGTTCTTTGGCACATTTTTCTTCATTAGTGGCCAAGGCTGTAACTGAGTGGGGCTTTGGTGTGCCTGACTGTCCGAGGGAACGTCTCTTCCATGAGCTGGAAATAGAGACACGTGTGTTTGGAAAAACTTTCGTAGGTCTGCTTCCTTAGGAGCTCTTTGTTGTGGCAGCATCCACGACAAATTAGCAAGAGTCGGCTGCTGAGGCATGGGAAGAGCTACTTTGTCAGTGTAGGGAAGGCCACATGGAATTCCAGGAAGAACACTAGAGGAATTCCGGGGAACATCAGGGCAGTTCACAGAGCTTGCTTGATCTTGCGATGCAAGATGGTTATCATCATCAGTCTGAACTCCCTAAGCAGGAAAAACAAAAGCCTTCAAAAGTATGAACAATCCACTAGTAGGCTATTAAAAACACAAATCAATAATATTAGAAAATACTTTTTTACCATTAAAAACCAATTTTGTGATTGTTCAGCTTACAAGCAAGCTAGATTTCTCTACTACACAACAAAGACTAGTGTTTCAGAGCTTAAATAGCTCACTCTGCAACATGAGAATATTATAAGGTCATGATGAAAATAGATTGTTTACAAATACCATACATGCTTTAAAGGCATCAAAAAATCAGCCCACATTTGGACTGAAACAAATATTTTCACTTTGAGAAACATTACAAGAAGCTAGCTAAGAGACTGGAGAGACAGCACATCTGTAGAGTACTGCCACTACTGCAGAGAACCTGGTTCAGTTCCCAGAATCCACATGGCTGCTCACAACCTTCTTTAACTCCAGTTCCAGGGGACCCAATGCCATCATGCATATGGTGCACAGACATACATGCAGGCGAAATCTCCACAAAAAAATGATTATTATATTAAAAACCACATATACAGAACTTTAAGAAAGATCTATTCAGTTAGGGATGTAGCTCAGTGGTAGTGTGCTTTTCCAGCATGTATAAGGTGCTGGGCTCAATTTTTAGTACCACAGAAATAAAAATGCATGTGTATATATAGAATGTATATGAACATGTTAAAATAATAAAACTAGCTGTTGGTTTAGTATCAAATCAGAGACTAGTGATTTTATTATACAACTTAGCTCAAAGACATTTGTCTTATGAGAAAAATACCCACAAAACACAGCTTCAACTATATAAAAGGTATACGGTAATAAAAAGTCGTCAACTAGGTCTCATGGTGCACTCCTTTAATCCCAGCACTTGGGAGGCAGAAGCAGGTCTCTGTGAGTTTGAGGCCAGCCTGGTCTACAAACTGAGTTCCAGGAGAGCCAGGGCAGTTTCTCAGAGAAACCCTGTCTCAAAAAAACAAGAGAGAGAGAGAGAGAGAGAGAGAGAG
>LOEQ01003078.1:253249-267432 GCA_001685075.1 Bramus lutescens | reverse complement strand
ACTAAAAATAAGGTAAAATTAAAATAAAATATTGCAAGTGTCTGTTTTAGAATATGATAGCAGGGCCAGTGGATAAAGCCATCTGCAACCCAATCCTGATGACCTGATCCCCAGAACTCAAGGTGAAAGGACAAAAGCCACTCCTGAAAATTGTCTTCTGATCATAATGCATGTCACGGTGTTTAGACTTTTCTATTGCTGTGATAATACAGTGACAATGGCCATGTCAAAGGACCAGCAGGTGGAAACTGAAGTTCACAAGATCAGTCCACCAGGAAACAAAGCTCTGATTGGTGAATCTAGAATAGGCAAGGCCCCAATGGCTTTGGTTCCAGAATGTTTGTTGCTACTGCTGTGCTTTTAAACATTTGCCACTGCCATTTTTCTCTAGTATCGGGCATGGTGTGGGTGGATGTGGAGAGGTCCCCACGGCCTTCAATTTAGTGTGATTATCTCATGGAAATATCCTGCTCTACTGGGCATTTCTACCTGTGGATTATTGTGAAGATGATTCCTCCTAAGCTGTACTGTTCTCTGACGCAATGATTTTATAGTGGTAGTTTAAGTAGAACTTTGATGATTGAGGTCTTTAATAAATATAATAAGGACTATGATAGAGGTTAGCTTAATGGAAACTACTAAAGTAAAATCAAGAAATGGTGCTGCCCCTGACCCTAGTAAAGCAGGGGCTGTAGAGCACAGAAAACAAGAACAAGGAAATGTCATACATTTAACAAGGAAAAGTTAGTTTCTCTTGAGGAGCTATATAGACAGACTGTGGCTTACTTAATGATTAAGAAAAACAAGTTATCTCACGTTCTTTTAATCTTAATGTTGGTAGAGATGTTTACAGGTTTCATGTACACATAGCTAAAAAAAAAAGCTTTAAATAATGACTTAAGGTTAGGTTAAGGTGTTTTTGTTAATGGCTCTGAGGTAAAAAATCTTGGAAAACAATTTAAGAGCATACTTTTAATAGCTGAGCAAGAGACTCATTGAAGCCAAGGAGCAGGAACAATGGTAGCCTGGCTACTGCTGGACGGTATGCCTTTCTTGCTAGGATGGGTTGATTACCAAAGAAATGATTAATTTCTTGTACTCATTTCTGTCCTTAGCTTCCTGATATACAAAACTCCTGATGAATAAATATGCACTCGGAGGATTCAAAGTAGAGATGACTGATTCTTTTTCTTATATAAAAGATATGATTTGTGATTCTTCTAAGATTTCATATAAGATTACCTTTTGAGATAAGTAACAAAATGATTGGTCCTTTCTTTGTAATCGTAAAATGCAGTCTGCCAGCAAAAGAACTGGCTGAGAAAAATACTTTGATTGCTTATTCTCTGTTAATCTATAACAAGTTGATGGGTATGACTGTATGTAGGCTCTTTGGACAACTTGCCTTTTACCTGTCATATGTAAAGTTTAATCATATGGAAAACATGTTTTTTTTTAACTTGTACTCACTTAAAAACAGAATATAACCATATAACTTTTATACTGCTTGATAGATTTTGATGGGATTACATAAACTGTAAGGGAAAAGATAAAGTTAGTTAGAAGATGCCAAGAGAGACAGAAGGGATACATCTGGATAGAGGTAAGAAATGAACAAAGAAAAGATGATAAAGAGACCCTAAAGGTGTATGTTTTTTCCCTTTTTCACCAGCCTCAGAGAGTTAAGTTTTGTCTCTTTCATGGGCAGCAGAGAATTGAGTGTTACTCCCTCAGACAGAAAAGTCAAGCTGAATAGTTAGTTTGCTGACTCCATAGTTTCCCCCTCAATCACTGAACTGCTGAAGGCTGGACCTCAAAGCAATGGCATAACCAAGGTAACTTATAAAGGAAGTATTTATTTGAGGTGTACGGTTCCTAAGAGATAGGAGTCCATTACCACCATGGAGGAAAGCATAGCAGCAGTTCACAAGCTGGAGCAGCAGCTAAGAGCAGAAGTTAGAGAGACAGAGACACAGAGAGAAACTGAGACTAACACAAAATGGTATGAATCTTTTGAAAACTCAAAGCAAGCCTCCTGTGACACACCTCTTTCAACAAGACTATACCTCAGAATCCTTCCCAAACAGTGACACTGCTATAGAGATGAATACTTTGCATTGGTATGGATCTTGATTTACTGATACAAATTTAAAATTAATTTTGTTACATGTATATTTTTGCTCATGGTTAAGGTACTGTGTTTCTACAACTCATTTAAAAATGTAATATATATTAAGAAATACAGGTTAATAGATAGTCATTTATAATAGTCAAGCTGTAGTCATGTTAGTTAGGTTTTCTCAATGTACAGAGATATATTTCAGATGGACAGTTATTCTTCAAACCTTGCAAAGACTAACAGAATATGGCATTTAAAATATTTACGAACTTAGGACTTTTCATGACAATGAGACACAACTGCTCCTGGCAACACCAATCTACTTCAAGAGGATGGTGAACATCAAAGAGGCTCCTTATGGAGTTGGCTAGCCATCTGGGCAAGAAACTGCTCTTTCCTGGACTGCTTGATGGCATGCTGTATGAACTGGACATGCAGGACCCACAGAAAAATGACCGCTGAACTTGCCTAAAGATGAGGTCCTTCAGGGTTCCTGCTTCATGAAAGAGCCTGCCAGACATCCTGCAGGGCACAGAAGAAAGTGACTGACAAATTACCAATATAGGCAGAACTGTCTTTGAAATTTCCTGCTTTATAGAAAAGTCTGCCAGAGGCTATGGGCCTGCAGGCTGAAGATGAATGCCCCAATGTTACAGAAGAACTTTGGATGACTGTCCAGGCAGTGAGATGTCTCTGTCAATCCTAGAGTTTTGGACGTTGCTTACAATGCTCTTCCTGTTAAGTCAGGTAATATTATATCCTTCCGGGGTCTTTGTCGGAGTTGAAGAATAGAAAGTTATAATTAAAGTTTTCCTTAGTTATGATGAAAGAGAAAGTAGATAGAAATATTGTAACTGTAATTCCTGATACCTGTTTTGCTATATGTAATGTACTATGTTAAAGTTAAAACCTTCCTTTTTATTTAGTCAGAAAAGGGGAGGTTATATGGGATTCCCCTCTGTATGCTGTGAATATGATTTATGACTACTGGTTAACAAAGGAGCTGCTTGGACCTATGACAGTGCAGAATAGAGAAAAGCAGGAATTCTAAGCAGAGATGAGGGAAAAAAGATGGTGGAGTCAAAGAGACCCCATGTAGCTGCTGAAGGAGACAGACCCTCCCTGGAACCTTGCTGGTAAACCATGAGCTTCATGGTAATACACAGAATAATAGAAATGGGTTAATTTAAGATGTAAGAGCTAGCTAGGTAAATATGCTAGAGTCATTGTCCAACTAATGTTGTAATTAATATGGTTCCTATGTGATTATTTTGGGTCTAGGCAGCCAGGAACAAACAAACAGCCTCCACCTACATTCCACCAATTCAGAACCAATTACTCAAACATATGAGCCTATGGAGGCCATTCTTGTTTAAACTACCACACATGGCACTGGTATGCCCACACTAACATATACAATATTTCAAAATGAGTTTCCAATTTTCCACAGAATACATTTTACTCCTTTCTCACCTGTAACGCCCGCCAATGGTAATATCTGCACACTGTAAGGACCCCACTTGTGCCTCAACATTGAGCTCATCCTCTGGAAAATGGGTCATGAGCTAAATGACTGGCCTGAATCTCTCTCTGTATACAAACACATCTGCTTCCTAGACTCGCAGACACTTACCTACTCAGAAAAGGAGGCCAATGTGCAGCCCACCGCTATGGTAGAGTGTGAAGCCCACTGCTCTGCTTGTTCTGAAAACACCGTCAGGCTTCTAAATGACTAGCCTAAATTTTCTCCTCCTTACTCCTCAAATCTATATAACACACTCCTCTATCTGAACCATTTCTCTTTTTTTTCACCATAGAAATATGAATTGCTTACAGAGAGTTTGTTACTTTTCCAGTATTATCTACAGAAGGCCCTCTCCTGCCTTATCACAGGTCTGCCATGACAGCAGGCTGCCCCTTCTCCTTCCTGAGGTCAGGCCCTTAACTCAGGCTAGATTTCCACATCCTCTTGCTTCCTCAACAACAGAAACACCAATCCTCTTGCCTTACACAGACCCTCTTGCACTAGCTTTAAACAAACCCAAGTCTCTACTGTAGCACAGCAGCTATATCATGTGGCCTTACAACATCCTGCAGCTATAGCCCAAAGGCCTGCTTAAAAATTCCCTATTGCAAATAAACTTCTGTGTAACACTGCCTAAGTATTCTTATTCATTTTCTTGTCTCCTCTTCATTCTCTTGACATCCTGCCTCCATTTTCCAAGATTTCTTCTGCCAACATCATCCACAGGGCCTGTCTGGTCGTCATCTTCCCTCACCTCTTAGCATCAAATGACTACTGTTCTCAACCTTTCCAGTACTGCTTGCTTCTCAATGAAAGAATGCTGAGGTTCCTCTAAGTAAACACCAGACCTCACTGTGCACCTTCTCTCTAGGGAATCTTAACCAGTTATGGTTTTATTTACCACTCTGACATCTTAAAAGCCAGCTGCTTGGTATTCTTACAACTCTAAGCTATAGGCTCCTGTCTATCTGCATGCCCAGCATAGCCTTGCAGACAGGATCCTTGCATTCAAAACCCATTTCTCCCATTTATTGTCTGACATCAGGGAACTTTCTTAACACTACAGTATCCCTCTCATTCTCTAAACAATATACTCTAAACAATATATATAAAACAACACTGGCTCCATCCAGTTCCTGCTGCTTATTGTGTTCTCATCACTGCATAGTCCCTCACCCCTTCCTATGTTCCACCTGCTCACTTCCTAGTCAACACTTAAAAGCCTTCAGAGTCTTGCTTAACTTACCCTCCCTAGAGAAGCAGAGAAAGGGAAGGGGCATAGAAGGAAGGAGGGGAGATGTATTTCAATCAGACAACACTTAAAGAAAATAATCATTTAGAAGAGAAACCAAACACAGGCACACAGGTAAGAGATTCACATGGGGAACACTGGAACTAGCTCAGTGATCACAAGCTGCACACAAGAGAATCAGAAGGAAGAGTTGCCTGGTGCTCCTATCCCTGCAGATTTTTATCTAGATGAATAAGGGAGTAGAAAGATGCTTCTTTTTCCCACTGGAAACAGTCTTAGTACACCAATACTGACTCATCTGTTCTTAGTATGTTCAGACAAACCTAATCTAAATGACTAATATGTCAAAACAAATCTATACTCTTAATTACCAAGTCAGATATAACAATGTAACACCTTTGGTACTTTTAAAGTGACATTTTATATTACATTCTCATATGCAAACAAAAATCAAAATATATTTTGACAGACTATTACTCAATAATGAAAAGGAATGAACTATTGATACTTGTAACAACTTGAATGAGTATCAAAGGTATTATACTAAATGAAAATATATTAAAAGGTTACTCACTTAATAGTCTACCTACACAACACCAAAATGTAAATACTATGAAAACAGAGAAGATACCAGTTATTGGCAGGGCCTACGGATGGAGGCAGACAGGTGAGAGGTTAGGTGAACAGGACTACAAAAGGGCAATATGAAGAGAAGAATCTGTTACAGAAACCTTCATTTTTGAACATAGTTACATAAGCTATACCAGAAATAAGAATTGTGCATGCGCGCGTGCACGCGCACGCGCACACACACGTACAAGTATGAGTTCAAGAAAAATTAGGGACAACTGAAAAAGATGAAGACTGTACTCAACCTTCCTAATGCTTTGACCCTTTAATACATTACAGTTCTTCATGTTGTGGTGACTGCCAAACATAGAATTATTTTGTTGTTACTTTATAATTTTGCTGTTATAAATCGTAACATAAATATCTGATATGTAGGATATTTGATATACAATCCCTGTGAAAGGGCTGTTTGACCCCCGAAGGGGTTCTGACCCATAGGCTGAGAACCACTGCCCTAGAGAGTACCACTGAAAGGGTGCAAAATGTCATGTATATTACTTATTGAAAGTTTGTGTGTATTTAAAATTATCTCAAACCAAAATCTATGAATGGAAAACAGCCTTAGTAGTGGGAACAGAGAACTTGTTTAGCATATGTGAGGCCCTGGGTTTCATAACTGGCACTTCAAATAAATAAATGATACACAAATAGATAAATTCTTTAAACTTTGAAGTTTGGGGCTGGAGAGATGGCTCAGCGGTTAAGAGCATTACCTACTCTTCCATAGGTCATGAGTTCAATTTCTGGCAAGAACATGGTGGCTCACAACCATCTGTAATGAGGTCTGGTGCCCTCTTCTGGCCTTCAAACATACACACAGACAGAATATTGTATACACAATAAATAAATAAATAAATAATAAAAACTTTGAAGTTTAAAGCATTTTACCACTATGATAGTGGTTTTAATTGCCAACTTGACATGGTTTAAGATAACTTGGGAAGAGAGTCTCAATGAGGGATTGTCCAGATCAGGTTAGCCTACAGCTATTTATGTGGGGGATTGTCTTGATTGTATTAATTGCAGGGGGGTGGGTGGGAAGACACACTAAGAATGCGGATGGTACTAGGTGCTGAACTGGATGAAGAAGAGAGTGGGCTGATCACTTGTAAGCATGTACCTCTCTGCTCTTTACTGAAGGTGTGACCAGCTGCTTCACGGTTCCATCACTTCCTTACACTGTGGACTGCAATCTGGACTTGCAAGCTGGAATATCCCCCTCCTCTAAATTGCTTTTGTCACAGCAACAGACACAGAATGGATAGAAGCACATTCTCAAAAGGATTCTACTCCTTATTCCTTGCTACAGACATGACTCTCTTCACAGATATCTCCTGTTCCTCGACATTCCACCCATACTGCTACCAGCTCATGAAGGACACAACACAGAATAGACAGATGTCTTGAGGTTGTACTGAACACAATAAAGAAGTATTAGCATTATAGAGAAGAGTTCTTGAAATGAGCTTGAAGGTCTGAGGTCCTAATGACTCAGACAACTACATATGACCTAAGAAAAACTGTCTTCTTTGGCACTTTGAAGTATATTAAAAAAATCATGTAGAATTCAATTACAAGTTCACACACTTGCTTATGCAGCTGGTCTTTTTAAAATTTGTGGTGCTTTCAGTCTACAATTCTAATGGGCTCACTGGTGACATTCCAATCCTTTGAAAAATAAATGAAATATCATAAATAACTTGACAGCTCATATGCTTAGATTTTTATCATCACTCTGACTCTGAAAATAAAAAGCAATATGTAAGGATAGGATCTTGTTTTGTGTCCTATAAAGCTCAAGACAGACAATAAATCATACCATTACAAGCCATTTAAAACCCTAACTTTAATACTTGGGATTAAATTGGCATAATGCCTGTGGTCACTCCCAAACAAATCCATACAAGTAGGGCCATTTTTCTTCAAATATTGCATATTATGTGATAAATGGAGCAATAAGGCTTGGTGACTGTACTTGTGTATACTAAAAAACTATTCATGCCCATACCCATATGGGCATCCTGCTAGACATCTGGAAGGTTGGGCTTATTCCTCAGCATCCAGAGGAATGCTGGATTACTTAGAAAAAGTAAAATATGGGGGGTTAGTCCTTTAAATTAAAAAAATGTTTTGAGCTGAGCATGGCAGAATACACCTTTGATCTCAGTACTCAGGAGGCAGAAACAGGTGGATATCTATTAGTTTATGGAAATCTTTTTAAATTTTAATTAATGTATTGACTTCACATTATGATGGCAGTTTCCCCTCCCTTCACCCAATTCACTCCTTCTCTGTTTCTGTTCAGAAAGGGGAAGGCCTCCCATGAGTATCAACAAAGCATGGCAAATTAAGTTGTGGTAAGACTAAGCACCTCCCCTTGTATTGAGGCTGGACAAGGCAATCCAGTATGAGGAATAGGTTCCCATGGGCCAGCCAAAGCATCAGGTGCAGCCCCTGCTCCCATTGTTAGGAATCCCACAAGTAGACCAAGCTACACAACTGTCACATATATGAAGCTGGCCTAAGTTGGCCCCATGCAGGCTACTGGTTGTTGGCTCAGACTCTATGAGTCCCTATAAACCAGGTCAGTTGTTTCTGTGGGTTTTCTTGTGATGTTTTTGACTCCTCTGTTTCCTACAATCCTTCTTCCCTCTCTTTAGAAAGATTCCCTAAATTTGGCCTAATATTTGGCTATGGGTCTCTTTATCTGTTTCCATCAGTTCCTGGATCAATGTTCTCTGAGATGACAATTGGGGTAGTCACCAATCTGATCAAAGGAGATGGCCAGTTCAGGCTATCTATCCACTATTTCTAGGAGTTTTAGCTTGGGAGTTTTAAGGAGTTTCCCTTGCACCAGGTTTCTTTCTTACAACTCTTTGAGTACTCTTTCCACCAACCTACCTCCCAACACAATCCCTCAAGTTCCCATCCCCACCTGTCCCCAGTCCACACAAGGAGGTCTCCTCTTATTTCCCCTTTCCAGAGAGATTCATGTGTGTTTTCCCCCCACCCCCGTCTTAAGCCCTCCTTGTTACCTAGTCTCTGGGTCTATGGGTTATGCTATAATTTACAGCTTATATCCATTTATGAGTGAGAACATACCACTTGTCTTTCTGGGTCTGTATTACCTACCTCACTCAGGATGATTTTTTTTCCTGAATAGGACACCAACAGCACAGACAATAAGATTGACAATTAATAAATGGAAACCTTATGAAACTGAAAAGTGTCTGTAAAACAAAGGACACTGTCAATAGGACAAAATGACAACCTACAAAATGGGAAAAGATCTTCACCAACTCCACATCCATCTGATGGAGGGCTCATCTCCAAACTGTATAAAGAGCTCAAGAAACTAGCTGGATGTCAAAATACCAAATAATCCAATTAAAAAATGGGACAAAATTCTCAACAGAAGAATCTCAAATAGCAGAGAAACAAAGAAATGCTCAACATCCTTAGCCATCAGGGAAATGCAAATCAAAATGACTCTGAGATTCTATCTTACACCTGTCAGAATGGCTAAGACAAGAACCACAAATGACAGCTTATGCTGGAGAGGATGTGGAGTCAGGGGAACACTCCTCCATTGCTAGTGGGAGTACAGAATTGTACTGCCACTTTAGAAATCAATATGGCAGTTTCCTAGAAACCATCTACCTCAAGACCCAGCTATTACCCCTCTTGAGCATATACCCAAAGGAAGCTCAATCATTCCACAAGGACACTTGCTCAACTAAGTTCATAGCAGTTTTATTGATAATAGTCAGAACCTGGAAACAACCTAGATGCTCTGCAACTGAAGAATGGATAAGGAAAATGTGGTACATTTATACAATGGAGTATTACTCAGTTGTTAAAAAAATGACACCAGGAAATTCAAAGGCAAATGAATATAGGATATTCTTGTTCTTTCATACTTCCATATAACTGTAGCATGAATTCTAATTGGTCTTAATAATAAAACCCTGAAGTCAGATATTTTAAAATTGATTCACTACTTAACAAAAACAAAAACCACCAACAACAACTATGTGAAGATGATAGAGATTAGGTAAAATTAATGGATCAATTTCAGGATAAATGTCATGAAACTGAGTTTTCTATTCCTTGAAGAAAAGGTCTCTTCACTTACTTAGATGTCCCGGCTTCTTAGTTCTGACTTGCTGTATTCACAATACAAATTTTGTATTTCTTTTGTTAAGTATATTCCTAAACAGTGTATTTTATTAAAAATAAGAAAAGCATGTAATACTAATAATCATACATCAAAGTATGTCTCTCAGGACTGCTGTATCATCTCTGGATATCAAATACATCAAACTTATAAGCTACTTTAATAGCACACTTCAAAAATGGAACAAGGACTCTAAACTTGGCAGTAAAAGAAATGAGCATATATCTAACCAGATCATATTGCTAATGTAATCAGGTGGCTTGTGTAAGCTGCTCTCACTTTCACTGTACACTATAGAATAGATACTGTTCAGAGAAGGTAACTGAGATTCACAGTGTCACCCATCCTTGAAGTAAGGGACTCATACCACCTAGGTGCGCCAAAGCCAAGTCCTTTAGTGAAATTTCTGCCCAGTCATGACAAGGATATCAAAGAGAAGATAAAAGTAAGAAGGAGTCACAAAGCTCTGCTTTTGACCTGTATCTGGAGACTGAGCTTTCTGACTCATCCGGAGACTGAGCTTTTTTTCCTCTTCCACTCAAGACTGCCAGTCCCTTCTCTCCCCCTCCCTTTCTTCTTATTCCTCTCCCTGTCTCTGTCTTTCTCTGTCTTCCCTCTATTCCTTTTAACTTATCAATTCAGGGTCTTGCTGTGTGTAGTCCAGGATGGCCTCAAACAATCCTGCTCAGCTCTCCTTGTCTCTGGACTTTGCTTGCTCTTTACTGGCTTCTCTTCTGGCTTCCCTTGGCAAAGTCTTCTTACAGGCTTTGCTTTGACTTTATTTCATATTCTTCATGATCAGATCTGCTCTCTTTCTGAAGTTCTTCTGCTTCACAAAGGTATATTCCACTACTGTCCTCTTCCTTCGTCTCCTTTACAAGTGACTTCTACACTGGAGTCCATTGCTACACCTGCTTCCCTCCATTGATAAGCATCAATTTCCTGTTTATGCAAATGTCCTTTTAAAAAAGGTTTTTTAAAAATTGATGTAAGTTCTGTGCATGTGTGTGTGTACATGTGCATGAAGGTGCCCACTGAGGTCAGAAAAGAGAGCTGGATTCCTGGGAGTTAAGAGATACTTGTGAGTTGCCTGATATGGGTGCTAGCAACCAAATCTAGGTCTTCTGCAGGAGCAGCAAACTCTCTTAAGTGCTAAGTCATCTATTTTTATGCGTTGTGATTTTTTGATCACCTTTTTCTGTCAAGAAATTAAAGTAATTCTTTATTTTATAATGTATTTGCTCTAAGGTCCAACTTATACATGTCACTTCTTAAAGAAACCAGCATCAGGGCTGAAGAGATGGCTCAGGACTTAAGAGCACTAACTGCTCTTCTATAGGGCCTAGGTTCAAGTCCCGGCACCCACATGGCAAATCACAACTATCTGTAACTCTAGTCCCAAGAGATCTGAGGCCCTCTTCTGACCTCTGTGGGTATCAGTCATGCATAGGCTACACAGACATACATGCAGACAAAACAACCATATACATAATTTTTTAAAAAAATTAATTTAAAAAGAGCATTATAGCTATCTTTGCCCTCTTCTGTGCTCACAATCATAGAAAACACTTTGATTTTCAGTGCCTCAGTAGAGTCAGGTGCCAAATGAGAGGAGACCTTGTTTTTCTACTTCTCCATTTTGTATTTGTTCTGATACAACTTGGCCATCTTGGACTATTTCTCTCCTGATTCTGGTCTTTCCACCTTACAGGACAGACAATTCAAAAATTTCAAGTTCCTATTTCTCCCACCGAGTCACTGATAAGAGATCGACTTGCTCATGGATAATTCTTTGGTCTGTTGTTTCCACATTTTATCCAAGGCATCACAGTAAGATCTAGAGGTACAGTAGTCATGTAGAGGAAGTTTGTTCAGTTTGAACCCACTTAGTCAGATGTAGAGACACAGAAAGAAACAAACCTTTGAGGTCCTTCATTTAATTCTCCATCTGTCTTGTTCTGAGTGTCTACAGGTTTTTCTAGATTCATTTTCCTATCACAGGCACTCTTTTCTCAAGGCATTTAATATTTACTACATCTCTTTTCCTCAGAGTCCAACTGCTTTGTGCATGGGCTGGCACCTCGGATAGCAAGATGAATTGTGTAATTCATACATGCTAATAGCAATGATCCTGGATGCTCTCTCTCAGACTCTTCAGACAGACTCACTACAGACTTCACCTTGCTCCCCTGCTGTTATCACCCTCAGGGGACAAGAGCAGGAACTGAAGGGTAAAGTCAGTCAGAAACTTGAGGAAACGCAAGTGGAAAAGAAATATGCTCTTTTCCAAGACTTCTCCAGACTCAACAGGAAACATTTCACCACAGGGCAACACCTGCATGGCTGTGTTCAACTGTCACATATGTGCTATATTCCATTCTTCTATCAATCTAAAGGTGCTGAAGGGTTTTCAAACTCAAGCATGCAGTATCTTTAACAAATTTAATTTGTTCTACACAGAAAAAAATACAAAGTTAATGTTTCCTAGGCAAAACGCTGGCAACAACTTTTATGAATTCAAGCAAAGCCCAAGACCCTGTCAACTGCGTGAGGATTGCTACAGAACACCATTTTATCTTCATGCTGAGGCTGAGCCTGTGCTCAGACTACTATATTGTGGGGTTGTTCCTCAAGCAGCTTGTTTAGACCCTTGCTGGCAGTGATGAGACTGCTGACAAGTACTGACCTTTCTGCTCTGCTCTGAAGAGTATGGAAAAGGCCTCAGAAACAGGCCAGTTCTATCGTATGAAACATTAATCAAAGAAGCCACTGTCATCTACTGATGTGGTATGCCCTCTGTATGCTGTGAATATGTCTAGCTGATTTAGCCAATAGTCAGGCAGAATATAACTAGGCAGGAAATCCAAGCAGAGAGATGGGGGAAAGAAGGTGGGTCAGAGAGATGCCAGCAGCTGCTGGGGAAACAAGATGTAAGGTAACAAGCCACGAGCCTCATGGTAAAATATAGAATAATACAAAAGGGTTAATTTAAGTTGTAAGAGCTAGTTAATAATAAGCCTGAGCTAATAGGCCAACAATTTATAATTAATATTAAGCTCCAGAGTGGTTATTTTGGGAACTGGCGGGCAGGATTAAAACCTCCAGTTACAATCCACCAGTGGTTCATAAGCAATAAAAAACTTTCAGTGCTGAGACCCGGTGTTCTGGCTGCATCAAATCTTTATCTTGAGAGCTAGGCTTAGAAAAATCTGATTTCTAGTGTTGGCTCAATGAAGACTTAAGAATTCCTTTAAATTCAAGAAAATTTGCTGACTTGAGAGACTGCTTAGATGGACAAAGTGAACTTTTCTTTAAAACCTTATATGTATGCCTCATTATGGTGCATTAAATGAAATATTTGGCCAACATTCTTTTCTTGTTTTTAGATGTCTCAAAGTACCTGCCTAGATTCTCTAAGGAATTTCCTTTACCTCTGAGATCTAACAACTTTACCAGGTTTTTTCAATCTTTAGATTTACTCTTTTTTATCTCAATGAAGTTTAATATCTAAAGGTAGGTTTAATTTCACCAGTTTGGGGATTTTGTTCTGTCATTAACTCCATATACGGTAGACCTATTCAACTTACATTTGGGGATGTACAAACTTCCAAGGTGATCTAAAAAGAGGGGAATTAAAATAATGGTACCCAGAAATTGACCTTTTATGGACACTGCGGCAAGGCCCTGCTCTTCAGCAGTCTCATACAATTTCTGTTAAGAAACAGAGTACTTGGGCACATATAATCTTATTCTATCATGAAACAAAGCAGCAAGTGTGAACACTTTACTTATACAGATTACCCCTTCCACAGCTGTATCACTTACTGTTAAACAACATCTATCCAGAAGAGTTTCCTGAACACGAAGGAAGAAAGACTATGGGAACAGTATCTTACTGTATCTAGGCAACACATGGTGTGGTTCTGTGCTCTATTTATTTCTATTAGAATTAGAATTCAACCATGTGATGGTTGTCATGGTGGCATATATTAACCCTTTTGAGTTACCAAATCAATAGACTTTTATTGAATGACACCTGATTTATAAGATAAATTTAAAAATGAAGACTAACCTTATTAATTAGATTAAGCAGTAGACATTTTCCATAAACTGAGTGATCTACATTAGAGGTGTAAGAGTTTGACAAAAATATATTCAAAACATATATTTTTAAAAAATACTATTAGAAGTATTAGGAAATATGTTAAAATCAATAACATTCCTTACCTTTTCTATGCATAACACTGGCTAATACAGAGTGCCACTGATAATAGAAAGTAGTAAGTGGAACTGTCATTTATTGAATCTTAGTTAAACCTCTTTGAAGCTTCATAGGTGAGAAAGAGATGTCAAATCCTTGCAAGTCACATAGCTTCTAGTCTTGAGCCTTCCATAGGACAACCGAGCAGACAGTACGGGATCCTTACCTGGTGTAGGAGGGTCATCTGTCTATGTGTTACTTTTATTGGTTAATAAAGAA
>LOEQ01003078.1:229741-248962 GCA_001685075.1 Bramus lutescens | reverse complement strand
TGTTGTTATTTCGGGGTATAAGATAGCCGTGCGGGAGCTGGGCTGGACGAAAAGTAGGGCCCGCTCCCCTAATCACTACAGGGCTGCTGTTCTTCTACTGACTTCCTAGTAAAAACCCCACCAAACTTGCCAGTTAATGCTAATAATGTAGCTGTGAAATTATAAAAGTTGTTTTTAATGGTTGTTGTTTTATTTTATCACTGACAGTTTATATCATATGCTCATAAGTGGTATTTTATTTTCTTCTCATTTCCACATTTTTTTTCTTGTAGTTCCCCCTCACCCCATTCTGACTTGCATTTTTGGACAGACCATGTGGTAAAAGACTGAATAAAAATATCTGACATATTTTCTTTATTTATGTAAACCCACAACTCACTTCAATTTCATCAGCACTATGGGCAAATAAGGTCCTTTTGGTTTGACTATTTCCGCCACAGAAATAGCAATATTGCTTTTAGTTTTAAATGCTGAAATTCTAATCTAGAAAGCACAGATGAATATATAACACAAGTGAAAAGAAGTAACGAAGATAAGGAGTACAGTATGGTATTGTTATTAAAGTAGAATAAAAACTATGACATTACCCTACCCATACTTCATTTTCTCTTGGCATGGTGCAAAAACTGTCAATAGAAATGTCCAACTAAAAAGCCATTCAACTATAATCATATTATAAGCCTTCTTCTCAGCACCATACGTAGCCTTGTGAATGGTTCTCCCCACCCCAAATATTTCAGTGAAGTGACTGATGTCAACTCCAGAGTAGAGGCTTTTCAGGCACAGGGGAAGTGTTTCTTGGTTTCCCTTGGGTGCTGGTGAGTTCAAAGGCACATTGTTGAAGGTCCCCTATTAACCAAGACTGCCTTTAATATAGTTTTAGTAGCAGTAAATGAATGTAGTAAACCTGAACTGGATTTAAGCTCTTGTGTATTTTGGAGGCTAGTTAACAGCAGTTAATGATACCAAAACCCAAAAATAAAATCACAGTCTTTCAGGATATGAGGAAATGAATGACAATGGCTCAAGTAGTCAGAGATGAATATAAGGAAGACAGAAAGAAAGGCAGCTGTGCTATGCAGTCACAGAACATGCTTTAAAATACTGCTTGCCAAGTCAATTCATGGAACACTGTGGAAAGGTGCTACTAAAATCCTTTGAAAACAAAACTCAAGCCCAACAGAGCATACATCTCCTAATGTTCACATAAGCATGGTCTTTGGAAATAATGGGCACGAAGAACCTTCCAGAAGGCAAAATTAGTCCCAGATAACAGCAAACAATGGAGTTCCTCTTAGAGGACAGAACTGGAGTCTGATTAAGGATGTTTCATTATGATTCCTGCCATCCACACTCTAAGTATTATCTGGTTTTAATCCACAAGCTCCTTAGCTTCAGGAGATTAAACACAAACTTCTATTTGACAACTGGCCCTAATGCAATGAATTATGGATCCTACACATAAAAGGATGCTGAAGAAAATAATCCTGAGAAGTCTACTGTAAAGATTACTGAAAACCAGGAGGTCCTGCATCTCTTCCAACCCTCACCACTGACTGTAAAACACAGACAAATCAAGGCTGCTTGGGATTTCAACTCCTTCACTTGTAAGATGAATAAGAGGGATACCTTTGAGTTCCACAATTCTAATTGAAAATTATTGATATCATGGAGTCAAAGAACTCTACAAAAGTAACCTATAAAATACCAGATTGATTTGGGTTCTTAGCAAACTCAGCTCAGCACTTGAAAAAAAAAACTGGCAAGAAAACATCCTCGCAGTCTGTCATTACATTTCTCTATTGTTTCTATCGCACTATAGTATAGTAAGAAATATATCTATTGTACCTGCCCTCAGAACCCTCCCATGCTCTAAGTTTGGATCTGAAGACCCAGCCCAGGACCAACCCCTCCTGTGCCACCCTCTACACCAACTGCCATGCCTGAGCCCCCATGTCAGGAAGATATCCACTGCTCAGGTGCAGGCCATGCCAGTCAGAACAGATGCAGACTACACCAGTTAGAAGAGGTGCATGCAGGCCACACCAGCTAGAATAACAGACAAGAAACTTAGACAGAAAGTCCCTGCTGGACAGAGACCACACTGGCCACTGGACTCTAGATAGATGGCCCTTCGGAAAACCTCCACACTCTCAGTTCCTTCTTCTATTTCTGATCTCCACTTCCCTCATCACAGTGCCCCTCCCCAACTTTGGGCGGAGGTACCTGCTAAACCAAAGGTCATACTGGCCACCAGAAGTCTAGTCCCCAAGTCTGACAGAGTTTCTCTGCTGGACCAAAGGTCACACCAGCTTCCAGAAATCCAGGCCACAAAGACCAGAACACCAAAGAGGAAACAGAAACCAAGGAATGAAATACCCATCCAACAAAGACAAACTCAGAAATTGGCACCTAGACCTATAATCACCCCAAACCCAGATACCTAGGCCCCAGTGTACGAACACAGTCAACAACAGACACGGCAATAAGTCACTAGGAAAGTACCCAACTATCCTCTTACTACATCAAGCTCTGAATATTCCAACAAAGCTGAAGCACAAGAAAACAATCTTACAACCAAGTTTATGGAAATGATACAAGTCCTTAAAGAAGAAATTAATAAATCTCTCAAAGAAAGCCAAGAAAAAACCAAACAGTTGAAAGAGACAAACAAAACTGAGGGGATTCAGGAAATAAAAAATCTAGGTAAGTGAACAGGAACTACAGACACAAGCATCAGCAACAGAATATAAGAAATGGAATAAAGAATCTCAGGTGTTGAAAATGTGATAGAAGAAATAAATATATTGTTCACAGAAAATATTAAATCTAAAAAATTCCTAACAGAAAACTTCCAGGAAATATGGGACACTATGAAAAGACAAAAATCTAAAACTAATAGGAATGGGAGAAGAATCCCAGTTTAAAGGCTCTAGAAAAGATTTTCAACAAAATCATAGAAGAAAAATTTCCCAACCTAAAAGACATGCCTATAAAGGTACAAGAAGCTTATAGAACACCAAATAGATTAGACCAGAAAAGAAAGTCCCCTCATCACATAATAATCAAAATACCAAACATACAGAACAAAGAAATAATATTAAAAAGCTGTAAGGGGAAAAGGGCAAATGACACATAAAGGCAAACCTATTAGAATCACACCTGACTTCTCCACAGAGACTCTAAAAGCCAGAAGGTCCTGGATAGATGTGCTCCAGACTCTAAGAGACCACAGATGCCAGCTCAAACTGCTATACCCAGCAAAATTTTCCATTACCATAGATAGAGAAAACAAAATATTCCAAGACAAAGACAAATTTAAACAGATCTGTCCACAAATCCAGCCCTACTGAAGGTAACTAAAAGGAAAACTCCAACACAAGGTGAGCTACACACATGAAAACTTAGGAAATAATCTCATATCAGCAAAAGCAAAGAAGGGAAGCACAAACACACACTACCATCACCAACAATAACAATAAAATAACAGGAATTAGCAATCACTGGCCATTACTATCTCTCAGTATCAATGAACTCAATTCCCACCCCCAAGAGATACAGGCAAACTTTGGAAAGGATGTGAAAACAGGATCCATCCTTCTGCTGCATACAAGAAATACACTTCAACATCAAAGACAGACATTAGCTCAGAGCAAAGGATTAGAAAAAGATTTTTCAAGAAAATGGACCCAAGAAGCAGGTTGGTATAGCTATTACAGTATCTAACAAAACAGATTGCAAATCAAAGTTAATCAAAAGAGATGGGGTAGGATACTTCATGCTCACCAAAGGAAAAATCCACCAAGATGACATTTCAATTCTTAACATCTATTCCCCAAACAAAAGGGCACCCGCATGTGTAAAAGAAACATTAATAAAACTTAAATCACACACTGACCTTCACACACCAAAAGAGGGAAACTTCAGTTCTCCACTTTCACCAGTGGACAGATCTTCCAGACAAAAACTAAACAGAGAAATACTGGAACAGATGTTATAAACCAAATGGACCTAACAGATATCTATAGAATATTTCACCCAAACACAAAAGAATATACCGCCTTAACATCTCACAGAACTTTCTCCAAAAATGACTACATACTTCGTCACAAAGCAAATCTCAACAGATATAAGAAAATCGAAATACCCCCATTGTATCCTATCAGACCATCATGGGACTAATACTAGATATCAACAACAATAGAAATAATAGAAAGACTATTAACTCATGGAAACTGAACAACTCTACTGAAAGACAACTGGGTCAAGGCAGAAATAAATTTAAGACTTCCTAGGATTCAATGATAATGAATGCACAGATACCCAAACTTATTGGACACAATGAAAGTGGTGCTCAGAGGAAAATTCATAGCACTGAGTGGCCACATAAAGGAATTGGAGAGAACTCATACTAGCAACTTAATAGCACACTGAAAGCTCTAGAACAAGAAGAAACACACACAAGAGGAATAGACAGCAAGAAATAAACTGAGGGCTGAAATCAATAAAATAGAAACAAAGAGAATAATACAAAGAATCAAGGAAACAAAGTTGGTTCTTAAAGGAAATCAACTAGACAAACTAACTAAAAGGTAAAGAGATAATATCCAGATTAACAACAATCAGAAATAAAAGGGGGGATAGAACAACAGACACCACACCAAGGAAATCCAAAGAATCATTAGGTCATATTTTTTAAAAATCTGTATTCCACATAATTAGAAAATCTAAAAGAAATGGACAATTTTCTCAATAGATACCACTTACCAAAGTTATACAATGATCAGATAAACAATTTAAATAGTCCTATAGTCCTAAAGGAAACAGAAGTAGTGATAAAGTCTCCCAACCAAAAAAGCCCAGTACCAGACAATATCAGCACAGAATTCTACCAGACTTTCAAAGAAGAGCTAATGCCAATACTCCCCAAATTATTCCACAAAAGAGAAACAGAAGGTACATTGCCAAATTTATTTTATGAGACCACAGCCATCCTGAAATCCAGACCACAGAAAGACTCAACGACAACAAAAAGAGTTATAGACCAATTTCCCTCATGAACATTGATGCAAAAATAATCAATAAAAAACTAGCAAACTGAATCCAAGAACACGTTGAAAAGATCTTCCATCATAATCATACAGCCTTTATCCTAGAGATGCAGGGATGGTTCAACATATGAAATTCTGTCAATGAAATCCACCATATAAGCAAAGTAAAAAAGAAAAAGAAAACCACACAATCATCTCATTAGATGCTGAAAAGGCCTTCAACAAAATGCAACACCCCTTCATGATAAAAGTTTTGGAGAAATCAGCAATACAAGGAACATACCTAAACATAAAAAATGCAACTTATAGTAGCCTATACCCAACATCAACATAAATGCCAAGAAACTCAAAGCAATTCCACTAAAATCAGGAAAAAGACAGGGCTGTCCACTCTCTCTCTCTCTATATATATATATTCAATATAGTACTTGAAGTTCTAACTAAAGCAAGAAGTCAACTTAAAGAAGATCAAGGGGATACAAATTGCAAAGAAAGCAGTCAAAGTATCACTATTTGCAGATGATATGACAGCTGCCCATGGGAGAACAGAACCAGGTTCAAAACTCATCTTCCTGTTTTCATTAGAATCCATCTAGATTTATACATGAAATTAGTTAGTAGTTTAAAAAAAACACTACTTAATAACCAACTGATGTTTTAAAAACAAACAAAACAAAAACCAGGATGCAGGTCAAATGAAACATATTAATGGACCAAATCTGGCTCCAGGCGGCATACCTGAGAACCTCTGCCTTACATATTTTGTTGGCTTCTTAAGTCCATTCCTCCCTTGCATGTCACCTGACCTTGACCTGGCTCTAGTAGAGACAACTGCCCATTTGACCTAAGAAGTAGGCAGTGTTAGCGTTAGGAGTCAGGATGGAGTTAGCATCTCAGGACCAGGGAGCGCTACTTGCCATGGACTGGTGTGCTAGATCCAGAGGAGTCACAAACTCTCAGGAGCATGACTGAGGAATTGTACTCTTTTAGATTTAGATCTGAAGTCTAAATAGCTCTACTTTGCCAGCTATTACCCAATGGAGACTTAATCTTAAACAGATAAAGGTTTTATGTAAGTCTCCGGCACAACCTCAGCATGTCTCAGGATCACCACAACTAGATTCCTAACACTGTCCTTACAATGTAATGGGTACCCCAAATTTCTTGCCTCTTTCATGTACATGTGAAAGGAACACAGATGGATTAGAGAAGTTGTAACTATCACTCAGCTCATTCTACCCTGAAAACCATTAACATTTCCCAAAAACCTGAAAACGTTTTTGAAAGCAATTTTATGAAAATGTTTACAAAAAGGTGAATTTGTTCTAAACCTTCAAATTACAGGCACAATAGTTCAGAGACTGATGACATTAACTCTAGTCCAGTACATCATACTGCTACTTAGTACCTTACTATCCTCATTGGCAATGAGCATATGACATATTTGATACAGCATAGGTGCTAATGGCTGCTTCTGACAAATGGCAGAAAATACTCTGACCAGGGAGGTGGTAAAAAGCAAAGCACTGCATTCTGGTTCACTAGTGCTGAGAACATGCAATATTAACACTAATTTTGGAAAGTCTGTAGCTAGGGGCTGCACCAGTCACAAATATATCTGGGGAGAAAAGCTCATACAAGAGGAAGATAGGTGCTAAGGCTGGGAAGCAAACACAGATCTGTCATCAGAAAAGTAAGGGATTTCCCATTTTAACTAACCAAAAATATTAAAATGCACAGCATGACTTAGAATGCTGCTTCAAATTTCAATTTAATACTGGAGAACGGTATGCCAACAACTTCCTTATACACATGACTCTGACTACTGGAATGATCCTGCAGGACTGAGGCTGTGTTACTGCATATGTAGGAGGTTATTAAATGCTTTATAATGATTATATTAAAGGTCATATTTCTCATACACATAACCTCACTTACTATTATGAATTAGACTTGTACATGAGCAGACAATGGTCTTCTTCCATTAAATGCAAACTGGCTGAAATTACTGCTGAACTTGCCAGGCTGTAAGAGAAAAGAGATCATATTAATGAGGATGAGGTTGTATAATCAGTTTATGATACAAATTGTGCTGGTGTCATGGCTGATATCACCAACTCCCACATACCCAAGTACACTTTAAAATGTGACTCCTCTCCTTTTCTAACACAAACTCTAAGTCAAGTTGTTTCTTCTCTTCCATTCCAATTTGATCATGACACCCGTTGCAGAAACATCTGAGCGCTGACTCTCTACTGCCAGAGGGACAGAGACCCACCTCCTTGGCAGGGCATTTTTGGCTTTCCTAAGTTTGGCCAATACTTCAAATCCAGGAGTTTTCTATCTTAGCTGGTATCAAAACTAGTAAGGGAGCTTTAAAAGATAAACAGGTTGATAACCTATGCCTCAGAAACTATTTAACAGTTCTGAGGTAAGATTCTGAGACTTGCATCTTCAAGAAATCTGAATGGCAGTTCTGAATTGCCAAGACTGAAGCACTTAATTAATTTTCCCACCTATTATTCTACCCAGACAGTGGTGGCAGCTTGCTTGCTTCTAGCCCTCTATTCAGGCAGTCTATCCCCTAGACTATCATTTCTTCCCTAACTCTAGTTACAGCTCCTCCATTCTTCTGAAACCCAGTGAACCAGCACTATCTTTAGAAACATGGCAGTCACAATGGGATTACCATTCTGAGCATCCTAAACCCACTAATTTCCTCTGTAAAAATTTTTATGGCAATGACACTTTTACTGAGGATGCTTCTTTAAAACCTTGAACCCTGTATTTCAGGCCCCTAGGGGAAGGTAAACTTTCTCTAGCATCTTTTGTTCACACTTCCTAGCCTCTAGCTTTAACAGTATTAAGCATAAATCAGGTACTCATGTGTGCAACACTTAATGATCACTGAATAAATTATATTCTCTTAAATTTATGAAGAGATTTTTCTTAGTCTGACAAGCTAGGCTGTCACCTTTCAGGGCTGTGAATGCACACAGTGACATGTTGTTCACTAGAAGCATCATTATGCCCATGTAGAAATGATAATCACTTGTTCACAAAACCTGTCGTGCTGTCAAATATCAATTAATGTGTTTTCCCTATAGATAGAATGATTTCCATTTTTATATATTCCCCATGCATATGTATGAATATATGTGTGAATGAGAAGAAAGGATAGTAAAACAGCTCTTCATCTCTCTACATCTGCTTCAAATGGCCCTCCCAAGCAAAGGGACAGCTGAGCCCATCCTAATCCACCATGGGGAGGAACAACCAGAGTGCTTCTCCCACAGTGTAAAGAAGTGATACTTTAATACATGTGCTTAATACATGTCCTCATATGTGGTGACCCCCAACCATAAAGTTATTTCATTGCTACTTTACATCTGTAATTTTATTACTCCTATGAATCATAATGTAAGTATCTGATATGCAGTCCCTATAAAAGGGTCATGCAACCCCCAAAAGGTCGTGCCATAAGTTGAGAACCAGTGGTTTAGTGTCAAGAGCTTATAGGCCAATGTCTATGACACAGTCCCCAAAGCTAAGTTGCATTGGAAGAAGAGTAGCCAGCAGCCTGACTATCAGAGCTCCAGCTTAGCCCATAAAGTTCACGACACAACTCTAGAGCCTTCTAGATACAGAGGTACAGCTTCTCCACAAAACAGAAAAATACATGGCAGGTGTCTGGAGTTGAAGCAGCACTGGCGCTTTTTGGTAAAACAGTCCTGGGAGTGCTGGCTGAGAGAAAAACCACTATTTATAACAGTGCTTTTGTGGGAAAATGTTTTCTGTATTCCAAACAACAGGTCAGACATGAACTTCTGCAATAAAGATTATTTCTGAGACTGGGACTGACTGTTTCTTGTTAATTGCACTATGTTCAGTATTTTCCTAGGCTAAGACAGCAGCCAAAAGAGTATAACAAGAATAACTAGCCGCCATGAACATGGGTCAGAAGTATCCATGAGAATGAATGCTAGAGGGCAAGATGGAAAGAAATCCAGTATATTCTTAGTTTGCTAAATGAGTATTAATGAACACTATTAAAGTCTATGCTATGTGGGAAACAAAAATTAGGAAAGATTTTGATTTGTAACCTTAACCTAGGATGGGAGATAGCAGATAAACTACACACACACACACACACACACACACACACACACACACACCCCTAAAAAGCTACATGGTAAAGCATAGGAATACAGACAAACATTAGATATAGGCCGCAGAGAGAGAAAGAAGAGCCAGTACTTCCAGCTGGAAGCTGAAACTTCATAAAGGTTTTACCTGGTAAGGCAGCTTGAATACTGGCCCTCTCCCCAAGGCTCATGTATTTGAAGAATAGGACCCTAGTTGGTGCCACTGTTTAGAGAGATCTAGGAGGTGTGGCCTTGCTGGAGGATGTATGCCACCAGGAACAGGCTCTGAGGTTTCAACGCCTCACTATTCTCAGTGTGTTCTCCATCTCCCCGCCCCCTACCTTCTCTCTCTGCTCTTTCTCTCTCTGCTTTATGCTTGTGGATCAAGGTGTGAACTCAAAGCTTCCTGCTCCAGCTTCCACACCTGTGTACTGCTTCCACCTTGCTGTATAGACTCTGACCCCCCTGGGATTATAAGTCAAAACTAACTGTTTCTTGCACAAGCTATCTTAATTATGATGTTTTATCACAAAACAAAATTAATACACATGGGATTTAAGATATAGAGGAAGCAGCAAGCTTGGTTTAGCAGAAACCACCACAGGCATCAGAAGATCACAGATATTATGTATTAAAAACAGCACCATGGATTTAAGAAGTTATTGACCTACCAAGAGAGGTTTCACATACAACAGAACTAAAAGGTACTCTGAGAAATTTGAAAGTCACAAAGCGGCAAATGTGTCAGTCCCCTTTATTCTTTGCTCTTAAGTCTGTCTTGAACTATAGCTAAGACTTACATGAAGTAAGCTGACTTAGCAAGTGTCTTCTAACTTCCAAAGTATTCATATTGGATGATGCATGACATTCATATTTATCTGAAAGCAAATGTAATGGAAGTGTTAAAACAATTGATAAGTACCTTACAGAAACGAATTAGATGGCTGCACTGAAAAGTAATAAAAATTATATGAAGCACTATAAAATTGACATTCGTCATACTATGAGTCATTTAAGAACCTAAAATAAAACCCTAAACCCTGCTCAGAGAGTTTGAAAAGTGAGATATATAATATTGTTCTTCATTTATTTCACTTCAGAATAATAAAACTTTGAGAAAATGTTGTTTAATATTGAAGCATGCTTTAAAGAGAAACACTGGAGCTCTAGTCACTGTCCTGGTGAACACAGAGACACCAGGCTAAGAGGAAGTTCCTGTTTTCAAGAATCTCACAAACTTCCAGACAGACAAGCAGGAAAGAGTCCACTAGGTAGGTCAGTCAGTGCTACAAATAATACAAGGCTTCTGGGACTTTAATTTCTACAAGAAAATGAGGGAAGGCTCTGCATTCTGGGAAGAAGATACAGGTGGGCAACAGGAGGCTGATAGGCAGTTAATGCGGTGGGGGTGGATTTAGGTTGAGGTTGTAGTTAAGGAGTTAAATATTAGATTTAGCACATGGGGCTTCAATTTATACTTAAATAAGCTACAAAAGTTTTTAGCTAAAATCATACTCAATTGTATGAACGGAAAGACCATTCAGTGGATAAGAAAATGCATTGCATACACGAGTCTGAATCACAGCACTCATGTAAAAAGCTGGACATAGGCATACAGTTCTGCCTACAACTGCAGCATGATGGCAGACAAAGACAGTTCTGGCATTGGAGTCAAGAGGATTTCCTGGGCTTGTGACTCTAGTACAGTGGCTATAGTACCTTCAGATTCAGTAAGAGACCCTGGCTTAAAGAACAAGGTAGAGAATGATAGAGTACAACACCTGATGTCTTCCCCTGGCCTTCACACATGTGCTACAGGCACTCACTCACACACACCCCTACACGATATGCATACATAAACACATGATCTCTAAATGAATGTGATTATTTATATACTAGCGTACAGACGAGATACTGTGAGAGGACTCCATGGGCAAGAAATCTCTTTTGTTACTGTAGTAACCAAGATGAGAAGAAACTGGCACAACTGCAACAGAAGTCAAATATTTTTAAAAACTCACTGATGATGATGTCCTTCAGGGTAGGAGCTAGATTAATGACCCCATCAATCACCCCAGCCTAACAACTAGAGCCATTATCAACCTTGTCACACAGTGACAAACACAGATGATCTGGACTGTAATAGACTATCTTTCTAATCAGAGGCATTTACTGTAACCTTACGAATTCTGTTCTAGAACATCAGTGCCGAATCTGTGACCAACAGACAGCACGCTCATCTGTCTGAAAGGTCAGAATGATCTCTATGACTGTTTGCACTGCTGTGAGCTGGAGTCTGCTCAGCTCGTAAATGGTTTATTTATGTAAGGATGGAATCCCACACAAGACTGCTATCTACCAATGAAAGAAAGGCAAAAAGGGGGTGGGGCTGCCATGTTCTGTCTCTTCAGGGAATAAAGTAGACTGAGATAAACTCAATGATCACTTGAGATCCTAGAAATTTCAGGAAGATGGTGGAAGAAAATAAGTTTCTAAAAATTGGGAGATTTAGAAGAAAGAAATGCAATTAGTAAACTATACTATTTATTATGATCACTTAAAATCTTTTCTTAGGGCTGATATTCAAATTTAAAAATTATTATGCTATATTTTAAAATTATTTTTGATTATCTAATAACAAATGGTCAGCCCTGAAAACATGCATAGGAGTAACAGGTTATTGGTTACTGAGCAGGTTGTATTTAGGAAAAAAAGTGCAAGTGTGTGTGTGTGTGTGTGTGTATGTATGTGTGTGTGTATAAAACAATTAATTTAAAGGAGGCTATGACTCTGCAAAAGAGCAAGGAGAGGTAGATGGATAGGTTTGGAGAAAGGAAAGGTAAAGGAAAAAATATAATTATATTATAATCTCAAAAAATAAATAAAATAATTAAAAAATATATAGTTCTCTTAAGAGATAATATTTTAAACAGCTGCTCAGGGTTTAGCAAATGTTACTCTCAGAATAACTTCTCTATATAATTAATGGTAGTGAATTAAGAGATGCATGGCTGACCAATGTGCTGAGAAAAGTGACAACTGATGTTCAGTCCCAAACAGGACTCCAAGACTCAGGGAATATCCAGAAAGAAGGGGAAGAAAGGATGTAAGAGCTGAAAGATGGTGAGAAGGGCTCAGGGATGCTATCTTGTAAGCACAACATAGTCAATGTAATCATGACATCACAGCAGCTTTAGCTGATTGCAATAGGCCTGCACAAGACTAGTCCTTAATACTCAATTGTGAACACAAGAAAGGTTCATGGAGCCCTACCCTACCTGATAAAGTACTGGTTACTGATGGGTTCTGGAAGAAGGGTCCCATTATCTCCAGTTGTCTACTCACTAGTGGGCTTACCCAGCTTCAGTGGATAGCTCAACTCCACCCATTATGATGGCTATTCTTGGTGGCCAACTTGACTACATCTAGAAATTATCTAAAAGCCAAATGTTGGGCACACCTGTGAGGATTATTTTTTTCTTAATTAAATCATTTGAAATGGGATGACCCATTTCTAATCCAGATCTTTGAAGTGAGATGATACACCTTTAATCCAGATCTTTTGCAATGGGAAAATCTACCTTTAATCTGGGTCATACCTTCTGCTTATAGCCTATATAAGGGCATGGAAGGACAACTGTTCTCTCTTTGCAAGCCTGCTCTCTCTCTTGCTAAAATGCCCATTCCTTCAATGGTGTTAAGAGTTCACTTCTTTAGGATTCTGGCAGATACCAAAGAGCAGCTGAGACATTGAGGCTTGCAGACTGAACAACTACCTGATTCTTAGACCTCCCATCAGTAAGTAGCCTGTAGGACTAGCTGAACCACAGCCTGTAAGCCATTCAAACAAATAAATCTTTGTGTGTGTGCGCGCGCGCACGCGTGCATTCTGTAAGTTCTGTTCCTCTAAAGAATCCTGACTAATACACCCATGATAACACCATTGACCCCAGTTAAACTCAGTGAGTCACAAAACAAAACAAAACAAAAGAACAACAATAACAAAAAAAACCTTGAATGGCAGAAAGGGACTTGTAGAGAGGGATGAAGTACTTAAGGGGATCTAGAGATACTGGGTGATATTATGATAGTATACTATATACATCTTTGAACTCTGTCAAAGAACAAATTTAGTAAGTTATGTAAGAACAAACAAACAAAAATCCCCAAAGGACCTGACAGTAACCAGCACTAACAAATTCTTTAGGAATGGCTGTGAATTTGTGAAGAAGTGCCTGCTGGATTCCAGCCACAGACACAGTAAGATACACCTGCTCCTCCATACCCATGATGAACATCCAAGGAGGGAAGACACAGTGCATTGACAGCAGCCATGAAGTGTCTGTAAGATACCAGGGTGGCACAGTGTAAGACAAAAATTTTATCAATTAGGTTTCCTTTACTGCACATGGAAAATTGATTTCAGACACAGTTATTTACAAATTTTTGTGTTTTCTATACAAAGTGAGTTTACTGATGACAGAGAAGAAGCTAGTACTTATAAAAGTTTTAAGTAAGTAATCTTTTAAAAGTAAGATTTTTCTTTTTCTTTTTAATCTTAAGGTCACAAAAGGAGTTTAAAGGAAAAAATATAGAAACAGTAAAACAAAACAAAACAAACAAACAAAAAAATCCTGTCTCTCTACTGTCTCCTACCACCTCAACCTGCCCCTCTGTTCCCATGGGGATAACTTTTCATATGTTGGGTTAATGCTACCATTGAGAGCAACATGACAACAAGCTTCAGTGGCACTGTGTATATATGCAAACATGTGCAGTGTGTGAGAGACACTTCGAAACCTGCTCTGCATGAAATTTTTAATAAGCATTTCTAAAGAAGAGAGAAAAGAAATTAGGATAGAGTGGGTGTGTCCAAGCTTGAATGCAGGAAATCTGGGCTATAAAAAAAGCACACTATGATTACTTTCAAATCCCCTAAAATTAGCCAACAAACCCTTTAATCATGGAATACCAACTGACATCTTGAAAGACTCCAGATCATTACAAAACAGTATGTGAAGTTAAATGGTTCATATCTCACTGGCAGCAACACATGCAATTGGACAATGGGCATACCCAGAAGCAGGCACAGGCTATGTAAACTTGCTCCTGGCAGCAGACCTAGAAACCAAAGCAGTAGATGGTCTGAATGTGTTAGTGCTGAGAGTCAGATGTGGTCTCTGTGCTGCTGTCCCTGTGACCAAGTAATGGAAACATCCATTTGCAAAGTCTGATGCTAAAATTAAATGTACTGGGTATGTTTGCTTTCTTCAAGTAAATACAATCAAGGGTTTCAAGAGAAAAAATTAAATTTGTTTTACAAAAGCAAAAAGTACAGCTAAATATTTAGTGAGATTAATACAAGAATTGCTTATTATAAAAGAATCAGAAGTGAATAAAATTCATAGGGAATTATATTTATAATGACTTCAGCTCCATATATATACAAAAGTAGTGAATTTGGAAATACTTCTTTTGATGTTCAAATTCAAATCAAGACATACTCAGCTGTGTGCAGTTGATCTTGCTAGTGAGGTTAGATGGACCATTATGTAATCATAAACTCAACTTCCCAATATTTCTTCCTAGCTTTCTGCAGCAATGTTAAACTGGGAAGGAGAATGTGGGATGGATTTTCTACTGAGCCCACCCTAAGGTAGCTAAAGGAGCTATGTCATGGGCAGAGGCTCCTCTGAATTCTATTGCATAACAAAGAGCAAGTAAGTTGAAATGGAGAGAAGCCTAGCAGGGAACGTGCTTATAAATGGCCTCCCCACTACTTTACAACTAGACCACAACTGTCTGTTCAATGTCATATTCGCACTTCCTCTACAAATCTTTCACCACTCCTTCACCCCAGTCCAAAAGACTTTCCTCCCCTCAGTCTCTCACTCTGCACACAATCATACCTGATTTACTTTAGGTTAGTTACCTTTAGACTGAACCATCTACTGAAAGGTCTAAGGAACCTTAGATGGAGGAGTAAGATTTCTCACATTCTTGGGGAGACCACACTGGGAGGCACAGTGTTCACATTAGTGTTCAGACAATGCCTGCTGGTTTACTGGTATTGTTATTCAGTACTTTCCCTAGAAATAGTTCATCCTTAGGAGAAATTTGTGCCTTCTGTTGTGAAAACGGTGAATTTGTTCATAGCTTGGGAAACATTCAGAGGCTGTATCTGAAGTAACTGTTCACTACACCCTTGTTTCGTTTTGTTTTCTGTGGTAGAGAGAGCAGTATCCTGACTAGGCCAGCAAACTACAGACCACCTAACAACTTTGGGTGCAGAATGTTGGGATAACATTAACTGTTTCATGGCAAAAGGATTCTGGGTAGTGTCTACCATCTGAAGCTAAAAAAGGGTGAGGGCAGCAGATATAAAACTATACATAAATATGCACGTATGGGTCAAAAATCTACAAAAAGCACCTGGCAATGGTGGTGCACGCCTTTCATCCCAGCACTGGAGAGGCAGAAGCAGGTGGATCTCTATGAGTTTGATGCCAGCCTGGTCTACAGAGTGAGTTCCAGGACAAGTTCTAAGGCTACAGAGAAACCCTGTCTTGAAAAACAAAAACAAAAAAAGAATCTACAAAAAGCAATTTACAGTATCATCCATTCAAAAATCCTGTTGCTGATATCTATTATGTAACAGCTTTATATTATACCATAGAACTAAAGACAAATGAGAAACATCAAGCATGCTTGTTGACTCCTCAAAGATCCAAACATAATAAATCTAAGGACTTATCCACCCACATCCACATAAAACTGCATCACTTGTGGGTAGATTGCATTACAAACAGTTTATCACATTGTAAACAGCTTATTTTGCCAAAGTGACAACAAACTGACATCATTCTAGAAATTCCTTTGCTTTAACTTCTGTCCCCAAGTCCTTTGGCTCCAAGACACTAAAAGAGAAGGAAGGTCTGCTATAAGCAGTGGGAGCCAATATGCCAAGAGAGCTATGCCCTAGTGAAAGCTGAGATGGGGCAGAATGGTCACAGGTGCGTGCTGTACTGAAGACACATTTAAACTTCATGGCATTAAATTTCTTCTAAAGCTTAACAGAGAAAGGCAGATAGAAAACATTTTCCAGCCACAGAAGTACATGTATTTATACATGGAATCAAAATGGGCTGCTGTATACTCTTAAAACTAGAAAGATGGAAGGAAGTATCTGATCTTCTGAACTGTCAAAAAATTAGGAGTATTGCCACTTTGTATCTGATGCAACTTCCGATGACTGACTGGATAACTGGCTAAAAGTGTGATGGAAAGGTCAAAATGTGCTCCTTTAAATTGAAACCCATTTCTCTAGGGTGGCTTTAGGAGGAAGAATGTCAAATCTAAAAGACAATGTGTTTGCATTCAAACATAAAGATTCTGGATCAAGACAGGCTGAACTACCATTCTGACAACAAACAGTTGTTAGATACCAATTTTAAAAACTAGTATGTTACTGTTCTGTTCTTTAAATCAAAGGCTTCTTTCTGGAACTGCAAAGCAGGGAGCGTGGTCCATCTCATAGAGAAAGCGATTACTACTCTTGAAACAGGAGGTTGCTCGCCTACATAATCACCTGGGACAAACTTGACCAGTACAAGCAGGCAAGAAGGTTAAAGGAGCCTGGGAACGTTTAACATCATGAAGGAATTACAGCTCAGGAAGATCAGAGGGAGCTGCACAGGAAATGTGAACAGTAACCCTTTTCTATCTTTGAGCTTCTTCCTATTGGCTGTGATAAATGGAGTCCTACTGCTTGAACATACACAAGCCAGGATCAGAGAGGACAGGAAAGAGGAGGCATTTTATCCACACACATGAGGGCAGAGCATAAATCTACAATGACATGATGACATAGTGCTGCTCTAGAAAAGAGACATTGGCTTCTACTTCTAACTGCCACATATGCGCTTTATCACTGCCTTATCCAAGAGAAATGAGAAGAGTGGGTGGGAAGGGAGGGATGGGATAGCTGGCAGGCTCATCATCACAAGTGGGGGAACATGGAAACTGAAAGCTAACCAACAAATGGGCCTCCACCCTGGCTGACAGTTAAACATCTTGTTCCCACTCAGTCTTCAGGGAGAGCATTCTTTCCATAATAAATAATAAGAGACCCAATCAGACAATTTTATTCAAACCTTTATCTACTCTATGTAAAAGTTTCTTCAATATTCTAAGCCAGAAGCTTGGCAATTCCATTGATTATAAACCATTTTAAAGAGTAGCTTAGCTAAAAAGTTGAAACATTTCTAGCTAATTTGAGAAAGCAGATGAGACTGTGCAGGTCTTAGGTATCATTACAAGGTCCTGGTTGGGATTTCTTGCTAATGTATCTGCTTTTGGCAAAGAGGAAGTGCTCAGTTTAAATGAACAGACGCAACTGAAAGATACTAATTAAACATAACACGCACAAACACACACATTCTTCAGATGGTGGGGGCAACAAAACAAAGAGGGGAAAGGCTCTTTCCAAATGGATATGCTTAAATATCAAATGGAACTCCACAGGTCCCTCTGAAAGAAATCTCACATTCCCCACTGGTTTAACTTCAGGATAGATGATCTCCTATGAAAATCATGCAAACCAAACCAAACCTTAAAGTGAATATGGAGATGACAAAGCAAACCACCAAGGAGAGTTGCAAGAACTATCCAGAAGAATCGAGATTAAAACCAAAGGACCCTTTCACAGCAAAGGGCCTTCTTCAAGGCCCACAGTTTTGTTTTGTTTTATTTTTCTACTAATTACTTATATCCATACTTTTTCACACAATAAATGGCACAATGAGACTGAAAGTAGCAAGCAAAGTAGAAATGTCAGGCTTCTCAGTTGCTTTATACAACTGCCAATTTCTTTAGTGATGGCTCTCAGACATGTGATTCCAAAAACACAACCAAGCCAATGGCGTTCATGCTTTCCCCACGTGGTGAATTGCTTCAGCACTCTTAGCAATGCATTCATGAAATCTCAACCCCGTCACAGTATAAAGTGACTACTACTACTATCACTTGGTTAAAGCAGTATAACAAGTCTTTTTCAAGTCTGTCGTTGGTTAAACAACAGAGAGGAGTTAGAAATTTCTGACAGCTAGCCCACTCACTAAAAATCTTTATCATGAAATGTTAAAATTTCCTCAGCCACACTCCCCAAAACCAGGTATATATAAGCACTTTTTTGTCTACCTAAAACCACTCTCTCCCAACAGTTCCTAGAACAATTCTGAGATCCCTCTGCAGCAATACTTCTCTCTTTACACCAGTATGACTAAGTCCCACAACAAAGGCACCTTCAGAAACAAACATCCTTCAAACTAGCTTTATATTTACTACAATTGTCTCCGACACAAGGCTACCATCACAGGCACAGGCTTCTAAGCTATCATCTACTGAGGAAATGTCCAGGGTTGCATCCCTCCCCAGAATAAGGTATGCTGCTACCTCATTCCTGAATCACAGCCTTCCTGTCTCCAGCCTCTGGCACCACATACACTGGACTCCATGGAACTTGACAAAGGTCAGTAATATACAAGTAACAAAAAACTCTCTTCTTACCAACTTTTGTTGTTGCTGTTGTTTGTTTTGTTTTTCGAGACAGGGTTTCTCTGTGTTGCTTTGGAGCCAGTCCTGGAACTAGCTCTTGTAATCCAGGCTGGATCAAACTCACAGAGATCCACCTGCCTCTACCTCCCAAAGTGTTGGGATTAAAGGCATGTGCCACCACCGCCCAGCCTGTTACCAACTTCTAAAAGGCATTTAAAAAAGAAAACTTTAATTAGAATATGCAATATCGGGTTTCATTATAGCATTCCAAAGAATATATTTTATTTATTCCTCTCCCCATCCCAGATCCACACTCTACCCCTTAAGCTTCCTTTCTGCTTTCATGTCACTTTATTTATTTATTTATTAAAAATTACCACTTCCTCCCCTCCTCCCATTTCCCTCCCACTCCCTCTCCCCACTCCCTCTACAGTCCTAAGAGCAGTCAGGGTTTCCTGCCCTGTGGGAAG
>LOEQ01003078.1:204811-222858 GCA_001685075.1 Bramus lutescens | reverse complement strand
TCTTTAATAACCAATGAAAGTAACACATAGACAGATGACCCTCCTACATCAAAATATCAGATATCCTGCATATAAGACATTGACAGCAGCAAAATCACAGTTATGAGGTAACAATAAGATAATTTTATGACTGGGGGGGTCACCATAACATGAGGAACTGTACTAAAGGGTTGCAACATTAGGAAGGTTGAGAAGCACTGATTTAGAAGTTACAGAGTTATGTTCCTGGGAAGCTATGGCACCTTTACAAGACCTGATCAAACTTACCACTGTTGTTTTGTATTTTTATTTTTATATTCCTTATTTAACAAAATCAACAAAGCTGTAACTTAAGTCTGAATGAAGCCTACCTAGCACATGTTCTTTCTCTGTTAAGGCACATCCCAGCCTTCTTCCATTTAGAAACACTATACAACACTTTAGTGCTATATCTGATAGTCATTTGAAATAGCAAAATCACTAACATGCCTAAAACACAGAAACATAACACTGAGTAAACCATCAGTAGTTTACAGTACAAGCCTAAGGAAAAAGGTACGTGTTCCACTGGAAGTATATACAGCAAGCAATCCAAAATGAAAAAAACTCCATGCTTTCAAAAGGATTTCAAAGTTATGAATAAATTTTAGTAATACAAAGGGTCACAAAGTAAAAACTGTAAATAATAAAATCAACTCTCTTCATTTTCATGGTAAAAGCAAAATAAACACTAGCGGGGAGTGACATCATACATAATAAAAACAATGTTCTGACTAAACTAAAACAATTACAGAGCAGAAACAAACGTGGACTTGGTTCACAAATAGCCCATAATTTTGTCCATATAAACTGTAATATACCAGCACCAGGTCTAAATGGAAGCAAACTGTATGTTACAACTGACTCCACAGAAGCGTGTGAACTCAATCAAAACTTTATAGGCATTGACAATGATGCTCAAATAGTACTTTTGATGTTGACTCAACGAAAATACTCACTTCATCATAGCAGGACTTGCTTTCATTTCACTAAAATTGAAAGTGGGGGATGCATATGTATGAGAGCACCCAAGTATTTCTTTGAGACAGCCCCCCGCCACACACTGAACCTGAATCTCTCCAGTTTGGTTAGGCAGACTGTTCAGTGAGCTCTCAGAATCCTGTGTCTCCTCCCTTAACACTAAAACCACAGGCAAGTGAGGTCATGTCCAGCTTTTTAAGGGAGTACTGGGGTTTGAACTCAGGTCCTTGCCCTTGTACAGCAAATGATCTTATTTACTAGGAATTTCCCAAGCCTTCTTTGAATCTTTAAGAGTCACATTGTAAAACCATTAGAGCAATGACAACTTCTAATAACCACATAATCTAAATCTCGGTTTCATTTTGGAAATTAAGTCAGCTGGAAACACAGGCTAATGTTTGTCTCCCTCAAATTCTTTTGCCGAAGTGCTAACTCCCATTGTGATGGCCTTTACAGGCAGGGAACTGGTAGGTCACTTATGGTAGAGGCCTTATTAAAAAAGGCTTGTGTTTCTTGAAGAATCTTTCTCAAGACTGTAACATATACACCCTGCCTTGGTTTCTAGCCAGCCAGCTCCTCTTACAATCATGTGAGCTACACATACTCCCATCCCATCTGTCTGTTTATCTCTTTGCTAGTTCTCCCAGCTCACATACTAGGGATCCAGTTCATTATCCTAACATCAGTACATCAAAGGGAGAGAAAGGTCAAGTATGTATCCTACCTCTGTGAACTATATCACTGGGTACCAAACAGTAGACAAGGGCAAGTGTCTATAAAGTATCCCAACTGCTAAATGACAAAGTGAAATAATTAAAGACTCAAATGAATGGGTGTATAGGGCAAGCACTAATGTCAGCTAAGACCACAATATGCCAGACCAGAAGCCTCCATGCCACACACACACACACACACACACACACACACCTCAAACTTAATATGTCAAAATGTGGGCATGGGAGTCTATAATCTGTGATGTAACAAGTCCACCAAGTAACTCAGATCTGCTATACTTTGCTAACCTCTACACAGTGTTGCTAATAGGAAGAGCTTTGGCCTGAGTCCCCTTCTGGACAGCTACCAATTTGACCTCCAGAGGTCAAGGAAACATGAGGGTCAACACCACAAACACAGAAAAACTAAAGCTCAGAATGGATCAAGTGTCAAAGTCAAACCTGTCAGGTTCTTCAAACTGCATGAACACTAAAGAGATAGGACAGTAACCTAGCATTAGGAATCTGTGAACTAATAGGCAATAAGACAAATTTACCAAGGAGTCTGGATTCTGTAATGAGGAGAGAGTGCTACAGAATTCTACAATAAACAATTTAACTGGGAAAATGTATTCAAAGCAATCACTCAAAGTCTCTGAACATTTTTCTAAGGACATACAACAAATGAATAAACATTCAAGAAAATCCACAAAGTCTCAGCAAGATCTGAACCACAACCTGCTCCCTCCTCTCTTCTCCTATACTTCTACTGGTAACCTACTGAATAACTCCAGAAACTCCAGGCAGGCTCAGTCCTTGTTCCTTCAGCACTGTGACTGCATGAAGCTGTACTCTGGGAAGGCAAACTGCTGGCGCTCTCTCTCCTCAGTCCTTCACTGCAGACTCTGGACAGGCAAGGTTGAGAAGACCAGAGCGCCTTTCTCTAGTGAGAAAGTTGCATTTGGTGCGGCAGATAAAGAACCCATGGCTTAGCATTTCTCATCCATGTTTATTCCACACCCAGAGAGACAAGTCAAGAATGTGTTTGCTCTCAATAGCCCTGAAAAAGCAGAGAAGCAAAGTCACTGTGGGAGAAGTGAGGCAGCACCTTTGCCCTAGTTCTTACACAACGGTGCAAGCAAGGTTCTTCCCAGAAAGGGAGGCAAACTGGAGCAGCAGGCCTCAGGGAAAAAAACACTGATGGAACGCTAAGCAGTTACACCACCAAATAGAAATTCAAAGTCACAAAAAATAAGTGCCATGAAAAGTAACTATGTGCATTGATGAGAAATGATTCTCAAATAACACGTCTCTTAAAGGACAAAGAGTAATTCAAGAAAATATGTCTGCAGTTGTGCTGGTTAGCTACCAGCCTTCAAGGTTGTGTACTTGCTGTCAAGTGTGGACAATGTTCTACGGCCAGCTCACATCCATAGGGATGACTAGTACCAAAAACCAATACAACTATCTATATTTACACATACGCCTTTTCTCTCTCAGCTCCTTCAAAGGGAGATTATATAAAATACAAATTATAATTATGTTGAGTTTCTCATATATAGTGATTAATATATATAATAATAGCACAAAATAGGAGGTAAAATGGAGCTATGTATAGAGAAAGGAAATTCTATTTTGCTTAAATTTAGAACAAATCAAACAAAGAATCTTCAAGGTACACAGTAAATCATTAAGTCCTCTGTGTCTGCTCATTCTGTATCTTCATTTCCAACCAACTTAGAGTTGAAAATATCTGAGGAAAGGCTGTAGCTATGATAAACATGTACAGACTGTTTTTCTTCATTATTCCCCAAACAAGAAAACACAGTAGAATAGTTATTTATAGCTATTTATGCAGCACTTACATGGTATGTATGCAGCCTATAAATGATTAAGTACACAGAATGGTATACATATATAAGTAAGTATACAGATATAAAGACTTCAAAAAAGCCATTCAAAAAATCAAGATATTATCAATTAAAATATCACATGAATCAAAATGCCACATTAAAAGATACTAATTTCAAAAGAAAATGGTAAAGTTTAAAAAAAATGGATATGCGCCCTAAAGAAAACAAATATAAACCCTTAATGCACATGAAACACTTCCCACATCAGATCCTGTGCTGGGTCCAAAGCAACCCTTACTAACTTAGATTAAAATCAAGCAAGGGTATGAATCCAATAGATTACAAATGAAAATTATTATAAGAAAGACTTTACAGGAATAAATATGAAAATATTTTACAAATAAAGAAAAAATAAATGAACAGATTTCTGAATAACCAATGGGTTAAAAAGAAATCACAAAGAAAATCAAAAAATACTTTGATGTGCAAAACAGATACTTATGAGACATTACTAGAGAAAGTAGTTCATAAAAGATAATTATAACTATAATAAAAACCCATTTTTAAAAAAGAAGCTTCCACCTGGGTGGTGGTGGTGCATGTGTTTAATTCCAGCACTTGGGAGGCAGGCAGGCAGATCTCTGTGAGATCGAGGCCAGCCTAATTACAAAGTGAGTTCCAGAACACTCAGGACCACACAAAGAAGCCCTGTCTCAAGAAACAAACAAAAAAGTTAAAACTAAAATTAAAATAAAAATGGAGCTACCAAGTCAATAACCAAACCTTCTACTCATGAAGACTCTGGAAAGAGTAAATTAGCCCTAAACAGAGGAAGGAAATAATATGCAAATAAAATAGAAACTGCAAAAAGGAAAATCAACAACAACAACAACAACAAAACTGCCAAAGGATCATCATTATTGTGATTGGTGATCAAAGATTATGACAGACAGGAAGATTTATGAGAAATAAATAAAAAAGATGAACTGAAGAGACAGCTCTGCTGTAAAAAGCATATACTGCTAGTAGAGGACCTTAGTTTGGTCGCAGCATCTATTATCAGGCAGCTCACAACTGCCTCTATCTCCAGCTTCAGGAGGTTCTGACATCTCTAAGTACCAACACTCACATGCACATACCCACACACATACCCACAATTAAACTTTATTTCTTTTTAAAAAGAAAGAAAAAAAAAACAAAGAGAAGAGGGTTCTCAAGAGGTCAAAAGAAATTAAGCACTCATGGGGAAAATTTGTCCTTGAAGGTATCAGAACAATAGACTCCTAAATCCTGATCACTCTGGGACAGATAAGGAGCCATGAATCTTTACTAGTTTAAGCCAAACACAGAACTTTATATCCTTGCCACTCAAAAAGGAAAATAAGATAGAAGTCTGGCTAGTCAGGGCAGGCCTTCCAAGAGGAACTGGAAGGTTCCTTCTCCACTTCAGAGAAGACAAGAAAGAGACACCTTCTTTTCCTATACTTTTGAGAGCTTTGATACAAAGATAAAATACCTGTAGCTAAAACTGTAGGTGAGTGGGGTCTAAGGACAAAAAGCCACTAATACTAGGATGTAGAAAAGGGAACCAGTCCAACCACAGCTATACTAAATATTACAGGTAGATAACCAAATATACTTACTCTAATTTCATTTCTGTTGCTTGGACAAATACCCTGATAAAGGTCACTTAGGGGAAGGAAGGGTTTATCCAACTTACAATTCCAGTTTATGGTCCATTATTTAGGAAAAATTAAGACAGGAAATCAACTAACCAATCACATCATACCCACACTTGGTGTGGGAGGTCCTTCTGTCTATGTGTTGCTTTAATTGGTTAATGAATAAACAACTAGCTTGGCCTATAGCATGGGAGGAGAAGGGCGGAGTGAGAGAGACACCATGGAGCTGCTGGAGACAGATGTGCTAAAACTATGCTGGTAGGCCACAACCTCGTAGTGATGCACAGATTGCTAGAAATGGGTTAAATTAATATGTATGAGTTAGCCAATAAGAAGTTAGAGCTAATGGGCCAAGCAGTATTTTAATTAATACAGTTTCTGTGTGATTATTTTGGGTCTAAGCTAGTCGGGCAGCATCCTACACACAGTCAAGAGCAAAGAGAGAATAAACACATTCTTGCTTGCTTGCTATTTATGCTCAGTTCAGAATCCAGTTATACAGTTACACAGCTCAGAATCCAGCCTAGGGAATGACGATGCCTAGAGTAATCTAAGTAGATTAACAATCAAGACATGCATACACACATACATGCATACATTCCTATAGGCAAATCTGATCTAAATAATTCCTCATAGGTTGTGGAAAGTTGGCATTTAAAATTAATCATCACAATCTACCAATTGCCAACTAGACACACAAACACATCACTTTTAAATCATAACCTTACATTCCTGGTCTCCAAGGTTTCATGTTTATCTCATAATGAAAAATATAGTACAGTGTCAAAAGTTCTCAAAGTCTTTAAAAACCCTAATACTTTAAAAGTCCAAAGCTTCTTAACAGTGAGCTCCTATAAAATAAATCATATATGTAAACATTCTTATTCCAAAAGGAAAAACATCATTGAGACAGGGTTTCATTTAGACCAGGCTGGCCTCGAAGTCTCTTTGTAGCTGAGGATAATTTTGGTTTTAAGGATAATTTTAAGTTCTCTTGCCTCCCTGTTCAGAATGATGGGATTATAAACCATACCACCATGCCCCATTTATACCATGATGTGGATCATGCTAGAGAAGCTCTCTACCGACTCAGCTATATCTCAGCCCCCAAATCAAGACATTCTGATGTTGACAGTATCTGCTGCTACAGCAGCTACTGAACTCAGCTACTGTTTGTAAAAGATCATATTTTAGACTTTTATTGTTTACTTTCCACACACCAATGACTCTAACAGTGAAGTCATACCAATATTTCACTACTTTTAACAATTTCTTTGTTGGTTTCTTTGTTGGTTTCATTGTTCAGACTCATGACACACAACAGATTTTACTGATGCAATCTTTAACTCTGAAGAACATTTTGAAAGCCATATAATCTATTAAAACACTTCTGTTTTCTAAATTTGCTCAAGAAAAATAAATTTCAATGATATCTGTAAAATAACATCCTTTATTTATATCAAATTCGAAAAATCAATACCATGGCCACATAAGCACCAGAAAAAGCATGTTTAACACAAGTAACAAAAACCCTAGAAAGTGTGCTTATGCAAGCAGGCTCAGCACAGTCCAACCCAATAAAACTTGTAAGACAGCTTTTAAGGTCTGAAGCATGCATCCTATAAAGAAATATTAACCCTGAGTCACCTAACATGAGCCAGTCCATTAGCATCTGTGACACTGAGCTGAAGACTACCATCTGAGCTACACCACGACAGGAAACTATTGTTTCCTTTGGAAAATACAATCCCTCTCCCTCACCAGTAGCACCAAGTCCCAGGAGACAGTACCTAGTCATGGATTTTGTTTATTTCTCCAAGGACATCCCATCTCTCTCTTCCTGCTCAGTGGGTCAGGCACACTAAACTTCTCCCTTGTAGGGCATTCCCTAAGACACTCCTCTCAGAACTGCCCTTCCTGCTTTTGTGGGTGACCTCCACTCAGCTCTCTGTTCTCAGCCAAAGCCTCCTCAGGAATGCTATCCAGGGTTCCACACTGAGCTGCAGGTTCTCTCCAGACCACTGCATGTGAAGGTTTCATTTAACCCAAAGCTTGTAACACTGTTTGTTACTTTGAAGATGCTTAATGTTTGTTTATATGAAGGGATTTTGATGAGAAAAACTATTATAGTGCATTTTAAATCTAGTCTCACTAAGGAAGGAGGTAATTTTCTAATGATTTCTCTACCCTTGAACTTATCTCTAGAAAATATTTTTGAGGTGAAGATTTTAAATCCCTTCCCCATTGCTGGTTTATAGTCACTTAAGTGAGTATTCAAATTCAAGCCAAAAAAAGTATATTTTCTAATACTAAACTGATCCCTTTCTTACAGGTAGTACCATTAATTCCCATAATATTTACTACAGCAACAAAAGCCAATCCCTAGATGTGTACCTCTAGGTATGATTTTTTTTTCCTTTTCAACTTAATAACCACATTTCCAGCTGTCAACAGTTTTATCCTGGTATCGATATTCATCCATGTTAAGCCATATAGAAGGACTTCAATCATTTTCAATGTTAAATGATAGTCCATTGTATAAATATAACATTCTGTTCATCCAACAAGCTATTCATTGGTAAAGAAATTTGGGTGGGATCCAGTGACAGCTACTAGTAATAACATCACTATGACTTTTTAATTACAAGTTTTATGGGTTATGTGGTTTTATTTATCACAAGTAGCTACATAGGAACAGAAAAAACAGAACTGTTAGGAAACCGCTTGCTACTCCAATGCAAAAAGCAACTTGAGTACAGACTGCAACCCATGCTAGAGACCAAATCTGTCATTCCAGCACTCCTACTTCAAGGTGAGAGGTGGAGACAGGAGACTCCCTTGGCAGCCAGGGGGCCAACTAGTCTGCAGTATGCAGCCAGCATAGCAGCAGAAACCAGAAAGGAGACCCTGCCTCAAGACAGGTAGGAGGTGAGACCCGACTCCAGAAAGTTATCCTCTGACCTAGACACTAGCACAAATAAAAAGAAATATTTAAATTTTTCTCTTTAGTCTGAAGCTTAATGATTCAGAACATAAATCATGGCCACGTTTTACTTAATGCTATATAAATATGTTATAATAGCTCCATTAAATATAAAAACAAAACCAGAAAATACTAACTCTGGGAAGTTAAAAAAAGTTTTTCATACTAATACTATTTTCAAAACTATACTTGGTTTCTTTCATTGTAAAATAAGCAAAATACTTAATCAGGATCAATAAAGAATACACTCAAGAAGCTGGATGGTGGTGGCACATGCCTTTAATCCCAGCACTAAGGAGGCAGAGGCAGGTGGATCTCTTTGAGTTCGAGGCCAGCTTGGTCTACAAGAGCTAGTTTCAGGACAGGTTCCAAAGCTACAGCAAAACCCTGTCTCAAAAAAAAAAAATACACTGAGGACAGATGGAGCCCTTTTCTGTATTTAGAACTGTATTAATTTGTATTGTACAAATTTAATAAGAAAAGGGTAGTGAGATAAAGTACTGCTGGAAAGTTATGCCACCTTGTGCTCTGAATACCCTCTGTACAGCAACATAGAACTAAAGGGTACACTGCCATTTTTGGCAAGTTTAATGCCTAAGGATTAAAAAGGTGTTGTTAAACTAGGCTGGGAGAGTGTGGCTTGAAGTGACCCCAGGGATGTCCAGCTGCAAGAAAGATAGTGTCTCAGTTCAATGTGAATTTGGGCACGGTGGTCTTTGGGAGCAACCCTCTGAGCTGCTTCATGGTTCAGAGGGCAATTCCAGCACTGAGCTACAGAGAAAATTTCCTGAAAACTGAAAACAATAAAAAATCATAATACAGATCTGGAGGAAGTTGTAGCCAGGTGATCTAAAAGACAAGGTGAAGAAAGAAATGGGAGAATGAATAATGAAGCTGGGAAGGGGCAGAGAAAAAACAGGAAAGGGTGCGGTATAAGCCAATGGTCTGGGTCAGGCCTACACAAAGAAGAATGCCCATTGTGGAGTGGGAGTGTCTGCTTAAAGGAGCAGTGGCAGCTCAGGCTTTACCCAGAAGCACTCAACTGCAAGAATAAGAACTCTGTTGGCTTCCTTTGAAGTCCACCACCTCTTGTCTTTCTAGTTCTCTCCGTTCCTTAATCCCCACTGCTAATCACTTCTCCAAAAAAGCAGCAAGCGTTAGCCTTCAGAAAGGTAGGACAAATCTTGTCATATTTCTGATCCAAACCTTCCAATGATTCCCCCAAGGCATAGTAAAATACTAAATCCTTTCAATGGCTCTAATTGATTACCACTCTCCTCTTTGCACACACTCCCCAATGCCAGGGCTGCTTCATGGCTTCCCAGGACTCAATACTGTCTCCTGACCTTGGGATGTCCATGCAGATGTCCACATACTGTTATGCCCCTGGATACTGTCCAGTGTCTGCTCAGAAGTCATTTCTTCCAAGAGCCTTTTTCTAATTACATTATTTTAAGTTAGCATCTGTATCACTTTATCCCTTCCCTTCTTCATTTTTCTTTACATCATTTACCATCTGGAATTATATATGTGCATGCATGTAGGGCCCCTGGGTCTACCCCTGCTCCAGGGTTTCATCTTGAAGACAGTTTCTGGTCAGGCAGCTAAAACATCCTGTTTGTTCCTGTGCTCCCTCTGCCCCGCCTGTATATAGGGCTATAGGGCATTGTTTACTCCATCTTGGGTGTGGCAATTTCCACCTGCCTGGAGAGAATTCCTTGTGCAGCAGTGAGGTGTGTAAGGATTTTCCCAAGACTGAATAAACGGCAGTCAGCTGATCTCCTTTCGAATGACCCAGGTCTCTTGTGTGTTCTTTCTATCTCCAGGCCCTTGCCCAGCTCGCATACGGTACAGTGGTGTGCGAACTCTACCAAGAGGGTAACGCATATGCAGGTGTTACACATGCAAGCATGCATTCATACATGGGTATATAAACTGGAAAAAAGTATGTCTGTTATACATACACACACACACACAATTTACCACAGAACTAATGTCTATCACGACTAAGACTGCTTCCATCCCTGCTTTGATTTAGGTAGGCAGCAACAGTATCTAAAGCAGTATCTGGGAGATAAATGCTTAATAAATATTTAATGGATGAATCAAAGAACAAATGAATTTAAGCTCTCACATCTTTTCTCTACTTCTCTATTTTCTCCTTATGCATTAGCCATGTTCCCAGTTTCATGCCTTGTCCAACATAACCTAGGAACTGACCATCCAGCTTTGCCCACTCTCTGGCCTTCAATTCTCTTGTACCTCTACTACACACCTGAGCATCTACCTGAGGATCTCCAACACTGTCATATCCAATCTGGAAATCAATGATATAGAAATCCCCAAGCAGAAGGAGTGCAAATGTACAGCTCCCCACCTGGGTAAGTTCTCACTGCTGTTCTTCGATTCTTTCTGGGTTCCAATCAGCTCCTTCTCTTACTTCCCACAGAATCAATTCCAGACTTACTTAGCAGATTATATCACTTCTATAGAAAGGTTATTAGGTTAGACTCCCTCAGTTTCCTCCTTCCCCAACAACAACTCTATAAGAATTCTCACCTCCATCCTGGTAGCACTGGTCACTGCCCTTCAACCAGTGGACCTCAAGCCATCTGCCTTTTAGTGGTCTGATGTCATTTATCCACTTACCCCCTCTATCTTCTTTCTCTCTCCTAACCCTCCAATGACCATGCATCCCAAAGGTTTTAATGCACAAATATGAGGATCTAAATTAGACTGACTAGAACCACCACCACACGTCAAAAAAAGCCAGAAATGGTGGGGCTTGCCTAATTCCCAGAGCTGAAGAGACAGAAATAGGTGGATCCTCGTGACTGTTTGGCCTGCCAGCCTAGCAGAATCAGCCAGCTCCAAGACAATTAGAGATTAGAAACCTTTTCTGAAAAAAAAAATAAAACCAAGGTGGAAATCAGCAAGAGGAAAAATACTTGCCACTAAGCTTAACAAACTTTGGTTCAATCCCCTAGAATTCATATTGTGGAAGGAGGCAACCAAATGCAAGCTGTCCTGTTCCATAGGAAAGAAGGATGCAGGGAGAGAAAGAAGAAAGAAAGAGAGGAGGGTAGGGAATAAAACCAAGGTGGATAGTGCCTAAGGAACAATATCCGAGGTTGCACTATGGCCTGTGAATATGTACCCAGATATACACATATAAACGCACAAAGAAGCTACATCAAAACCTTATTTTTTTCTCTAATTTCTAAATGAATGTCCTGAAAGTTTACTTTAACATCAACACAGGAAAAAAAAAGCTCCAACTAATATTACTATGAGAGATCAAGTCAGTAAAAAAAAATGTTTTATAGTAGCTCCAGATAGTCATAGATATGTTTTCATTTCATTCTGAAGAAACATGCTAAATATTAAATAGCTGAATAATGTAAATAGTGTTATAACATAATAATTATGGTAAAAAGATTCACAGATATTAAAAGGACCATGCCATCCAAAAATCATGCAATAAAATCATGAAATTTCTAAGCCACTGGTAAACAATGGCTAGCTAACTTTCTGAAAGCAGTCCATTCTAACCGCATCTCTAACAACAGCAAAACCAATAAGCTGTTTAGAGCTGTATGCAACTGAGCATCTATGAAGACTGATTTTGATGGGTACAAGATACAACACACACCCTCAAGAAAGGAAGCAGACAAAAAGAAATGCAGCCTTCCCAGGATTTTTAAATAACTAAAACATTTCTCAAAATAATACATCACCTTTAAATATTCCACAAAGCAGCCTAATTCTCAAATATAAAATAATCCTGAGACTAGCAAAGAGAAAACATATTTTTTTGGTTTTGTCAAATGTTTTATTGCGTGTAGACGTGTAGAGTACTGTAAAACATGCATTATCTGTAGATTCAAAAAGGAGCAAGCCACAATGTCTTCACTGGAGAAAACATTTGTCACAATTTTTTTAAGTTTCAAGAGAAAAATGAAATCACAAATACGCTGTATTAGCACAATCACTACCAATAATATGTTAACATAAATGTTAATAAAGAATACATATTCTTCAAGAAAGGAAGACTGTTCTTTGGCTGGGAACAGGAAATCACAAAATTGGTTTTCAATCTGCCACAATCAATCAACCTTTAAAGTATATTCAACATTTCTATTCTACGTACTCAATTGAGAATTTCAGTCAGTCAGTTACTGCCTTGCTTTGGAAACCTCCTCAAAGCCAGTCAATCTCCAAATTCAAAGTTTAAAGTCAGCCTTCAATTATGTCACCTTTGAAAATAAGCCAATTTTAAAATGCTATTCTTCCTTAAAGCGCCAGGAGGGCTGTGCACTCCCTTACTTAAATAACAAGCAATCTCAGTTTAGCTTTAGCTCTATTTATGTAGTAATCTCTTCATGTCATAGTTCAGCAAATGTTACGGCTATTTGAATATTAATATTTTCTTCTTGGGAGTAAGAAAAAATATTTGTTATAATAATCTAATTTCATAAAAGGCAGAACTCTTTAAGGCCTTTTAAGTATAATTATAGTAATCTGCGCCCACAACTCTCCACACCCTTAAGATTTAGAATCTCATAATCAATGGTCCTAACTCCAGTCAATGGGTGTATTATACAAATATTAAAACATCTGACCAATAATCAACTGCTATCAAATAATCTTCAAACAAAATAACTACTTAAATATTTTTTAAGTAGGTATCTTTTTTCATCTAATGAAAATGAAAATGATGTTCCAGCTTTGTTTTTATAAAATGTAACTCTTTAATCCCTGCACTCGGGAGGCAGAGGTAGAAGGATTTCTGCAAGTTCGAGGTCAGCCTGACCTACAAAGCGAGATCCAGGTCAGCCAGAGCTGGTACAAAGAGAAACCCTATCTCAACCCCCACCCTAAAGTGTTAAACTGTAAATCAAAAGTCTTATACTGTATTTATTTGGGCAAACTTATCAACTCTTGTTTACAATTTAGGATATAAGTAACTATCACCAGCTCCTATGACCTCACAAATGTGAAATACTCATTAGAGTAGGTATGTCTGCTTCAGAAAGAAAGTACAATAGCTTCCAAACCATTATTCTGTCTGTGGTCAAGTTAAGTAAGTCTGTGGATTAGAAAAAAACTAAGAGAAATACCCTCAAATTGACATGAAAGATGATCAATTTTTATCTCATTTTTGAATTTGAATCCACCCTACCAAGACTACTAGAGACTCAGATTCAAAGGAGACACAAATGGGAGTCCCCTCCCAAACATGAATCAGTCAGACTAGCAAAGTGACTGCTCCCACACAGACTTCCTCACTTAGCTAAAGGCAAATACAGATCAGAGTTGTATTTGTACACTGCTTTTGGACTTAATTAAGTATTCTCAAAAATAAAAGTCTAAATAGCACATCTTTATTACCATATAGTTTAACAAAACTCAGGAAACCCCCACTCAAATCAATCTGGGAGGATCGCAAACACTGACTAGAGTGGCAACATCAATGTAAGTCTATGTGCCAAGAGACCAATGTAGTCAAAATATAGATTTAGTGAACATAACAATGTAGTCAAGTTCATATCCTGGAAATATCTGGATAGGCAGTTTGACTCAGTGGTAACAGCCAAAGAAACACGTTAGAGTTGAGGGACCTTGCTAGATGACTTAATATTTTAAACCAGTTTCTTCTTTATAAGGCAGGAATAACAGCTTCATTTCACTGCACTCTTAGGAAGGTGAACTGGCTAATAGCAATAGGTAACTTTAAAGCAGTCCTAGGTATTAAGACTTAACTCCAAGTTCACTTTGCTTTTTGTCATTAAACTGTTCTAACGCATAGGACAAATAATTTGACCTGTAGCATTTTCTTACTGTCAAATTATGAAGATAACATATGCCTTCCACATCTTACAGATGCTGCCAAAAATCACATATGAAAACTCACACAGAAAAGGTCTTTGAAAAATTAACAAATATGTAACTGAGGTAGCTAATTCAGTGTGTATAAAACATGAAAAAAATTTGGGGCTGAAGATATAGCTCAGCTGTTAAAAGCACTGGCTGCTGCTCTTGCAGAGGAACTAGGTTTGGTTTCCAGTATCTACATGATACAACCACCTGCAGCTCCAGTTCCAGGGATTTTAATGCCCTCTTCCAGCTTCCTTGGATACTGTGTGCATATACATAACAGATAAAACACTCATACACATAAAATACGTAATTTCTTTAAAAAGAAATTGCATTGCTAAAGCATTAATTGAAACAAGAAAGAAAAGAGAGAGAAATGAATAAATAAATAGCAAGCATTATGGTTTGGAGCTTAAATGTCAACTAAAGGTTCATATGTGAAAGGTTTGGTGGCCAGCCTACAGCGCTGAACTTTTAGGAGGTGGGGCTTACTCAGACCTCCTCCACTATAAGTTCCTCCCCACATAGGACTGTCTAACACAGGCCCAAAACGATGAGACCAAAGGTGCATGTATATCAATCTTAAGCAGCTGGTTAACAGAAAAGTCAAATATTAGTGTGTGGAACTTTGGCAGGACACACTTATAAACGGTGGAAACCTGCCTAAGTATTTCAAACACGGCCCCTCCAATGCCCTCTGTTATGCAATCAGCAACATTTCAAGCCAGTTCCCTTATTTCACTACTGAGTCCTGTCAACACTGAGGTAGTAGAACTCGGGAAAATCATTACTCCACAGAGATAATCAAATATCAGAATTTTTCATTTGGTAAAAATTTTATCAGTGCCAAATAAAACTAATGCAAATTTAGTAAAATATGCAAGGCTTTGAGTAGTTCTTTTGTTGAAAAGGACTCTCGGCGAGCTTCCAACCCATCAGGCAATTGTCTAAGCCTTCTTTTGCTCCTTTGCCCTTTTCAGACCCCATCTCTCAAGTGTGGGGCAGGGGGAAAAGGAGATGGGAAGCCGGAATGAACTAATCAGCATATATTTATCCATCATTCTACTCTAAATCTATTCCCACAGGTTTTTTTCTCATACTATGCTCCTCCAAAAAGACAGCCATATTTATTCATCCCCCAAATTCCCCAAACCTAACCAATATGCTTCATATAAAGTCACCGTTACCAGCTATGAATGGCAGGCAATGGAAAGAGACTAGAGACAGATGTGAAAGAGACAGAGACTTCATCCTGAACCCACACTATGGAAATGAGAGACAGAAGAACAGATGTTAGCAGCAGACATCCAATCAAATAAGAACCAGCAAGCATACAAACCTACCATGTATATTTCCTTCTTTTACCTCCTGTTATCAACAAAAGATTAGAAAAGAACAAAAGCAGTCAGTCTTTTCAAAACTATGTGTGTTTCTATCCCTGACTACAGTCATTGCATATACACTCAAAATGTCCATATGAGGTAGTTACCTATGTGGACTCCAAAGTCTGAGGACTCTGGGTGTGAATCCCACTTCTAACACAAACTCATGGCAATGGGTAGGGACATAAGATAAGTAGTCAGAGGCCTTGCCCTACAAGATGACTTAAGGCAGCTCCCTGTGCCTCCATTTTCTCATCTGTAAAATGGGGAACAATAAGTTCCTAGCACATATAACTGTTTTAAGGATTAAATGAATATATATAAAAATACGTAAAACCTTGCCTGGAATATAGTTCATATCTACATCATGCTAATTAGTATCATTGTTACTAGCATCCATTACTATATTTACCAAAACTAAAACCTGAAAGTAAAACTGGACTTTTATTTTCCTCCTAAACCTGTCTTCTCAGAAAGCAGCACCTACTTCTCCCAGGCAAACGCAGAAACGTTATTACTCCTCCCTTTCCTCAGCACACCCCCAGTCATAAGTCCTGTCAACAGAAGTGGAGTTCCACCTCTTAATGTCACCTCCAAAACTGCCTCTCTTAGTCTAAGGTCCCATACCATCTCCCTTCTCAAGGTACAGCAGAGCAACAGTCTCCTGCCTCCTCATTTTCATGCCCCCTCCACTGCTCCATGACTCTACAGTTAGTACGTCATGTAGTAAATCAGGAAACAGACAGCATTCCCATGATGGTACTGTCTTGTGGCTTTTCCATTACACTTACACAAAAAGTGTCTACTTTGATACAGGCTCCGGGACCCTACCAGAGTCTATCAGATGTTTCAAGGTTACATGTCAACACTTTTTACTCTGCTGAGACAGAACAGTCATTTGGAACACAGCCTCTCAAATCAGATGACCTAAATTCAAATGGTAAAAATTTTAAGAGTGCCAAATAAAACTAATGCAAATTTAGTAAAATATGCAAGACTTTAAGTCTATTAAGCTTTTAGCTTGAGTACGCATCTAACATGTGCCAATTTCCTCACTTATAAAAAGAAAAGCACGGAGCAAGTTCTCTTTGCTTAAAAAGCAGTTGGAAAGCGTTCGGTGTTTAGAACTGGGCCTTGCATATGGTAAGCTTTCCAGGCTGGATGGTTATACTATCTCCATCCACCACTCCCAAGTGGAGAATGAACCCAGGGCCATAGCTCTACTATTTCTACCCTGGCTGGGCTTAGACCCCATCTGCAGCCAATGCAGTCCTTGAATTTGCACTTCTCCTGCCTTGACCTCCCAAGGAACTTACAACCCACCAGTTGGGCTCCTGATGGGGCCCCACACTGTCACCTCACCAGCGTCTCGCCTTCATGTCACTGCACTCTCCCTGTGTGAAACAATTTCATGTACCTATAGCCTGTCTAGTTCTCCACTGGGACTGAACTCTGCTAGCGTGCAAGTCTACCTTTGCCATCTATTTCTAGTTCTGACTCAAAGTCTGACTTCTGGTGGCTGATGCAAATAGCACGCCTTACTTTGAAAACTGCCTGTGCTCTCCATCGTCTCATCTGATACCAGTAAAGGTAACAAAAGTTACACTATCATCTCCCAGATTTAAAAAAAAGTTCCAAGACTTAGATGACTTGTCTTTGGAAAGCCCTGCTTTGATTCAAAGGGTCCTCTGTAAGGATTTAATACCCTCCACTGAATTCACAGAAATGGGGCCCTCTTGATCTACTGTTTCAATCCATCCTAGGGTGTGTATATTCCCTTCAAAGTTCCTGACAAGTTCCTGTACCAGAGTTTGAGAAGTGTTACAATGTTGTACCTAACTCTTCACTAAGGCAAGAGTTGACTAAACCATATAAGCATACAAGCTGACTCTACTTATCTGTGTTGAGTATAACCTACTAGTTCTGAGCTGCTAAAAAGTTTTCTGAAAAAGATGGAGGGTAACGTATTGCCAATATCTCTGTGATAGTGGTACCAGTTATTTGATCTCTGATAAATCAATAAAATAGCTGAGATACCTACAGTTTCAAAAGTCATGATCAGACGGGTCAGGTAGAAGGTGTGGGGAAGAGGTAAATCCCCGAGAAAGATCTTTATATACAAATGGGCTACCACATTCCTCGGAATAATGAATATTTTCATAAGCGTTGTGTAGGGCTACATAGGTTGGGTAGGCTAACTGGGTCTCAAGGCATTGTAGCCCTGCTGGAGGTGACACAGCATGTAAGTTGCATTCAGCCACCTGGGCACTTGCAGGATCCCAAAGGAAGATGGGCACAGGGCTGCTAGTCTTTGAAGGGGCTCTCCATCCCAGGCTGACCGAGAAAGTCCTACTGCAAAATGAGAATGGGGACTGGGGCCTAATCTCTTTATCAAAGAAATTTAGGGAGGGCCTCGCCAGTTTCCCGTTCCCAGGCCTTAATCACCCGCTCTTAGCTGTCATAGGCCAGCGGGAACGGTGCTGGCCGGGCTCAGGAACCGCCTCGCCTCCACAAGCCCACGGTCCCAGGAGGGTGCGCTCCCACTTGGGACGGTCACT
>LOEQ01003078.1:183864-198083 GCA_001685075.1 Bramus lutescens | reverse complement strand
GCAGGCATACACACAGACAGAATATTGTATACATAATAAATAAATAAAAAAGAATTAATAGTTATAGTTTTCCTTAGTTATGATAAAAGATAAAGTAGCTATAAATATTGTAACTATAATTATTGCTTGATACCTGTATTGTTATAGTAATTTTACTATGTTAAAGTTAAAACTTTCCTTTTCATTTAAACAGAAAAAGGGAGGTGATGTGGGATTCCCCTCTGTATACTGTGAATACCATTGGGGAATAAGAAACTGGCCTGTTGATAGGGCAGAACTTAGGTAGGTGGGAAAAACTCAACTGAATGCTGGAAGAAAGGAGGCAGAGTCAAGAGAGAAGCTATGTAGCCCTGCTGGAGACACTGGGAACTTTGCTGGTAAACCACTTCCACATGGCATTACACAGATTAATAGAGATGGGTTAAATTAATATGTAAGAGCTAGCCAATAAGAAGCTAGAGCTAATGGGCCAAGGAGTGATTTAAATACTGTAAGGTTTCTGGGCTCTAGTGAACATATGTTGTCCTGGTTGTTATTAATTATGGTTTTACACTGATGTCTAGGACTCTGGGATTAGGACGATTGCAATTCTAGGTGCTGATATCTGGTCTTGTGTTTGTTGGGTAGGTGTCTTGTTCTTTGGTTTTTGTTTCTTCTCAGGTTCTTAGGAGGGTGTGTTGCCTGGTAGGAAATTCTTCTGGGGTCCTGATAGGTATGGCCAGCTAAACCGTGTTTCTGGGTATTGGGAGTTCTCACTTAGGAATGGAGATGACTGAGGCGAGAAGCTGAGAGGCCCATAGGAAGGAAGAAAGCAGGGCATTCCATCAGTATCTGCTTAGTTAGTACCCTGGGAACCAGAGCAGAGAGTGAGAAGGTCTGTAGAGAATTGGGGGTGAGATTAGTGGGTTAGACATGGCAGAGCAGATGGAGAGATAAAGATCTGCCGTTAACCTTCTTGATTCCCTGGCCAGAATGTCCTGTAGGTCCCCAAGGAATGCCTCCTGGGGTTGGGACCTGGGATAACACAACTAGCAGAGGTGGTGTTAGGAAGGGAGGTCTGTGCGGTCACTAGAGATGAGGGTGGGGAATAAGGAAGCTACAAAGCTGGAGATGAGACTGGGGAATTAGACCTGAAGCAGCAGAGAGAGAAGAACGTCTTCAGTTAGCCTGCCTGCTTCCCTAGCCAGAGTAGAAAATGAGGCTGGAAATCATTAGAAAGCCATGAGGATGGTGCCAGTACATATAGGATTAGTGCCCATATTCAAGAGGCTCAAAGCGATGCTGCTCTGTGAGAACACAGAAAGAAGGTGCCGTGTACACTTCAGCCCCCAGACCCTCACCGGTTACCTAATCTGTATAAAACTTGATCTTGGACTTCTCAGTCCCTCAAACCATGAACAACAAATTTCTGTTGTTTACACACCATCTAGTTTATAGTGTTTGATTAGAGCAGCCTAAGTGAATTGAGATATAGGCTCTACCCATTTGCTGGTAAAGTAACCTTTTAAGTGGGCACAAAGCAGAAAATGCCAGTAGACATTTCTGATGGTCCCTGGAGGGTCCCAGACAAAGAAGGTCAAATTCTTCCAGAGAGAGATGCTAGCATGTCTGACTCTTTCTAAGGGCCAGGGAAGTGATAAAGAAGGGAGGAAATTAGCATTTAATTGACAGCTGGTGGGGATGATCAAAAGCCATTTTCTGGCCTAGACATTTCCTTGGCCATCAGTGTTTTCTGTTATTCCTGTTCTATCTAGTCAATTGAGAAGGTACTTAATATATTTTCACAGGAATTCAGGTGAAGACATGCTTATCTTATCCTCAATTGCTTTGATTTTTTTCCTTTTAAAAGCTTGTAATCTTGTCTTTAACTATTTTTGGATTCTTATCTCATAAAGTAGAAGGCCTTCTTAAAATAGACCAAGTTATCAGTTCACTAGTAGGTAAAGTTTTGAAATACAACTAATTCTCAGACCATGCATCTTAAGCAAAACTGGACATTGATCAAAGTATACACTAATGTACTATTAGTACTTACTTAGGCAACGAATGCCAAAGGTTATACAGAGACCTCCAGCAGAAGTGAAGAAAGCCCCAGCTTGCTCTGCGGGAGCTGATTCTTTACTGTGTTTCATTTTGTATCTATTGCTGTGTCACCAACACGGGTTTTTTGTTTGTTTGTTTTTTGTTTTTTGTTTTTTTTTCACCAACACGTTTTTGTTTTTGTTTTGTTTCGTTTCGTTTTGTTTTGTTTCTGGGACACAGTCTAACTGTGCAACCTGGCTGGCCAGGATCAAGTGGGACTCAACTCCCAGAGATCCTCCTGCCTCCTGCCTCTCTGCCTTGTGAGTGCTAGAATTAAAGGTGTGTGCCACCATGCCTGGTACCCCAGCCCATTTTACAAATTTTGAGATAAGATTTTGCTGTGTGGAGCTCACTGTGGAGCCGAGCTCAGGCCGGTCCTGAGTTCATGCTTCGCCTACTTCTACCTCTCAACCACCACTATGCCTGCTTAGCACACTTTAAAATATATCAGTGTGTGTGAGGGGCTAGGCCATGGCTCAGGTGGTAAAGCATTTGGCACACAAGCATGAAGACCTGAATTTGATCCCTCAGCACCAATGTACAAAGCTTGGGCAAATGATACCCACATCAAATCTTGGTTGCATGGCAACACACTCCTATAATGCATCTCTGGGGAGGAAAAGACATAAAGACCCCTGGGGGTTGCTAGCCAGCCAGTCTAGTCAGATTGGTGATTTATGGGTTCAGGGAGAGGACTTATCTCAATAACTAGAAGGAATAAAATTGAGGAAGGCACCTTAGACGTCCACAAACATGTGCACACACATACACACACACAAATTATATACCATAAAATTCACAAATAATAATTATATAATCAAATTTCAACCAGTATCTAGCTTAACCTCCCCCATAAAGTTATGATGTAAATTGAGGAATAGTCCCATCATTTTAAAAGCTCCCTGCCACTTCCGTGGTGAAATTCCTCCCACCCCAGGCCCTGGTACCACTGATTCTTTTGTTTTTGGTAGAAATAGAGTCACGTGATTATAGTCTTTTGTGTCTGTGATTTAGCACAATATTTTGGAAACATTATATCAGGAGTTCAAAACTTTCTTATTACTGAGTTCCATGCAATGATATGACTATACCAAAATTTGAATGCCTGCTGATAGGCATTAGAGTTTCCAGATTTTGTCTATCATAAATTAAACTATTATAAATTTTGGAGTCCAACTCTATGTTTTAGTCTATAGTATATTTAGTAAATATTTAGTAAAAATTTAGCAAATAAATATACTATATTCAGTAAATACCTTGGATTGGGGTTAGATTTCATAGTACATCTTTAACTTCATAAGAAATTGCAGAATTGCTTCTTCAGAGTCACTGTAAAAGTTTACATTCTCATTAGTGATGTATAAGAAAGAGTTCTTGTTCCTTCAAATCTTCATCAGCATTTAGTTCTTGTCAGCCTCTCAGCTCTTAAATTGTTAATTTTCTAGTGTTCTACCTAAGAAAGTTTAGACTAACCTAAGGGCCCAGATTTTTTCCCTTTTTATTTCTTCTAAGAATTTTTTAAAAGATGTGTTTTATTTATGAGTGCATGTATGTGCAACTGCACACAGGGCAGAAGCGTTGGATCCATGTTTGAGCTACCTGGAACTGGGAACTCAGGTCATCAAAAAGAACAATAAATACTCTTAACCACCAGAGTCATCTCTTCAGCTGCTTTCTTAGAAGCCTTAGAGTCTCACTCTAGGCCTGTTTTTGTATCCACATATTATGCTAATCCTTAAACAATGGGTTTTGCAGAACAAAAATGAACTTGTTTGCAAGATGGTAAAGTGTGGAAGTGGGAAAGTTAAGTCTGAAATCAACTTCCCCAAGGAGTTTGGTGCTACCTCTGAGGAAGAGGCAGCATGGGTTAGGAGTGAGGAAGGTAGTCAGCACACATGTGCAGTCTGATTCCATTGCTTCTTCTCATTGGAGGTGTGCTCAGAAAATGGCAGCCTTAACGTAACCCAAGCAAGTTTTGGTCCTGACCTCAAAAGGCACCTACTCATTGCACTTTTGCATGGGCCTACATGTGGCCTTCAGGATGCTGAAGGCAACTATTACTATCACTTACATGATTATTCACAGCAAAGCTGTAGGAGTCTAATGTACTGCTTGACTGTGTTACTTTTTACAAATTTAACTAAATCAAGTCTGACTGGAAAGTTCATTACAGCTGTCTTTTGGTCTTAGTTTTAACTGACATACTATATTTGTTCCTTTTCTGTTGCTCTGTGAAAACACCCCGAGAAAAGCATATACAGAAAGAAAGCCTTAATTGTGGCTTACAGTTCCAGACGGATATATTTCACCAGAGTTGGGGGGACAAAGCACACGAGATACAGGACTGTAGAGGGAGGAAGACACACAGAGCGCAAGAGCCTGTGAGAACAGAAAGTGAAAGTGGAACCAGGTTCTAAATCCACTTCCTAAAGGTTGCATATCTTCCCTGGACATATCACCAGTTGAGGACCACATGTTCAATACATGAGCCTGTTGGGAACATCTTTTACCAAAATAAGCACACACGTGCTCCAATCTGCTTCCATTCTTTTTCCACCTGGATGGCCACTTGTCCAGCTTCCTTCGTCCTTTTCCTGTGGCTTCAGACTGTCTTTTTTCTGATGAATGACTATGTACTATGTTGTCAGTTCAGACATCATCTGATCTTTTCTCACTCCAGACCATCCTCACAATGCTCAGATGTAGACAAGAAATATAATAAACAAACAGACAAGGCTAAAATAGAAAAGAAACTGTCTGCTGCAGTGAGTTTTTCAATGACTGATCCATTGTTGGTTAAAATGGAAGTGGTCATTTGTTTGCTAGGATTGTTGGATGGTGATGGCTCACAGTTGGGTCTCTCTGTAGGTGTTGCCTTGAATGTAGGAAACTAACTTGCCTAGGATAGCCCTCCTTAGTAATTGCAGACATCCAGAAACTTCTCAGTGTTACAGGAAGTCTTTGCAGGTGAGACCCTAGGTGTTACAACTCTGGACAACTGAGCCAGTTGTGCTTCTGATGGGAGCATGCAGCTGGCTGTTGTTCCTCCCTCCCGGCCATGTGCAGTCTCCAGGATAATCCCCCACCCCATTCTAATGACTTTTTCCTAGGGAATCTTACCTGCCATTATCACAAAGCTGATTATGTCATTCCTCTGCTCAGAATCCCTTGCGACAGACACAGTATTAATTCTGATGCTTGGCCCAGAAAGGTTGGCTGTGTTCCACGTCCTCCTATGTGGTCACCACAGGCTGTCCTTCAGCATACCACAGGTGTATAGCTGCGTGTCTCCCATAGTTCCTTTGCACATGGCCTTCCCTCCACTCCCTCCACTCATTCTTCAGTTTAATAATTGATTACGAATGGTTATTTCCTCTGGGAGTATTTGTTGTGTTTGGCATTTTTAAAATTTTTTTCTTGTGTGGCAGTGCTGTGGGTTGATTCCAGGTCCCCTACATGCTAGACAAGTATGCTACACAGTTACGACTTGTTGGTTTTGTTTTTATTTAGTCAGGGTCTTCCTATTGTGACCCTGGGCAAGGCTTGAACTTGGCAATCCTCCAGTCTCTGTTGCCTGAGTGTTAGAATTACACATGTGTGCTGTCACACTCATCTAGGACTATGTAACTCTTTACATAATAATTTAAAATCCAACATCGAAACTTGCATTTGCCTGCCCATCTGCCCTCCTGCTAATTGGGGTGTCCTTTGGTAGAAATGTCCAATACCTAATGAGTCCCAATACATTTTTGAGAAATAAATGAGCCAATAAATTAATGAAAGAATGAATGAGTAAACTTGAAAATGTTTGAATAGAAGAACGGAATGGAATGAAATGAATGAATGAATAAATTTGAAAAGGGTAATTATTATAAGTAATGAGCATTTGTAAGTTTATGTTAGATGTGGTTCCGTGTCATAGCTGAAATATTATGTATTGTTGATAGAGTCTACATTTTTGTTTTGAATCACGAACTTTCAGGTTGACCAGTAACAAATCCAAGTACATACGCTGAGGCAAAATGAAACCCAAGCCTCAGATCTTTAAAACTGATTCTGTTTATTAAAACAAAGAAGAAAAAAGAGGAAAGGGGATGGCGGGGGGGCACTAATAACTTAAGGGGAAACTGGAAAAGATGAAGAGGGACTTGATTAAATAGGCTTGCCTAGAATGTTCTTTTTTCCCCAAGAGGCTTATTTTTTTTATCTCACTTTTTAACTCTGTAAAATGTCAAACTGCAAATCACTGAAGATGGGATTCTAAAGGTATTAATTAAGGATTACTGGGCATTTAATTTTATTCCTTGCAGATAAAACTTTTTAATAATTAAATAATTTTACATCTGTATATTTATATAATTATAGGCTGTTACAATTCAACATCAGGACTTTAAGCTCTGACTATTTTAATGTTAGAGCAGTTATTATTGGTATATTTGATCTTGTGGTTTGTCATATTAGGGTTTCTTTAACTAATTTTTCTCTTCAAAGTCTAAATCCTTACCAGGAGGAGAGCCCGTCTTGCAGGAATTTACTGTAGGGAGTTGTGGGTCTGACTCTGGTAAAATGTAAAGTATCTGCTACTCTGTCAGTGGCTTTTTTTTTTATCATGACAATAGTCCTTAGCATTGTTCAAAACAGGTGAGTTTATAGAAATTGGACAGGTTGTTTACAAGAAAGTTTAGGGGAAAGTAGAACAAAAATCATCTTTTTCTGGTAACACAGTGATGGTAAACAAGATAATATGGGGGGAAAAAGTACTGTATGTTGACCCTAAGAGAGACACACATGGATCTAAATAGGAAGGAGAAAAGGCCGAGTAAATTGGGAGCATGGGGGTCATGGGAGAGGGTAGAAGTGGGGAGGGGAGGAGGGGAGGGGAGCAGAGAAAAATGCATAGCACAATAAAAACAAAAAATTCGAAGGTCATGTAAAAATACCTATCTTCACATGTCTCAGACACTGAAATATTCATGGACAAAGTTGGAATCATTGTCTTCCTGACAAATAAGGGCTAAGGACATTGCAAATTCTAAATTGCAAAAATATAACCTGATAAGATATAATACATTTTAAAATTAAGCAATTTTGTTTTCTGGACTGTAGGCCCATATTTCTATATGGTATGGCAGCCAGGCTCTAAACCCATAGGCCACACCTGAGGTGGTCATGTAGCCTTCCAGATGCTACCTAACAAAAAGTCAGGATGTTGCTTTGCACCTTCTTTGTAATTTGGAGGATGCCTGATAGAGATGCTGATTCAAGCCTATGTGCCAGCTACCACACAGAGCAGATAGGCAGTTGTGGGTGTGACTAAAAGCCATTCACCTGGTTACCTAGGAAACAAAATGCTAATGTATTTACCCTCAATTAAGTTTTGGTATAAAGGCTGTTTGGAGAATAAACGAGGTGGAATTCTTCAGGATGTGGACTCAGGAATTCATGAGGGACCACCGAGAATCTCCCTCCCGGTAAAGCCATGTGAGTTGTGTCTTTATTCCCGCGCCTCCACGCCAGTCCAGAGAGAGATAGTTTATGTTGGGGTCTGGTCAAGAGAAATAATTTATGGTCCAGGCTAGCACCAGATCCCGACACTGGACTTGCTGCTTTTAAATATTTCATTTGGACAACTCAGCGAGATTTTTGATGAACAAATTACTCTAATTCAGTGTTTAAAAGTACACACACTCACACATACACACATGTGCACTTAGGAAACAGCAGTGGAAGTCAGAGTGCTTGAAATGGTATCAAATATTAGTTTTATAAATATAATCATGTGCTATTATGAAAATAAAGCTTTAATTTTTGTATATGGATAGAAAAGAATTGCTTTCTAGTCACCCTGGTAGGTAGAGATTATTATTACCAGTTGTGCAATACAGACATCCAGAGAGCCTAAGATTCCATCTGTGAGGATTTAGAGCCTACCTAGGTAGCAGCTGTTTTACATTTAAGAAGACAGGAGTTAGTTAGCAACTAACTAACTAATTTTGTAAGAAATACATGAGACTTCAGGACTCTACAATTTCGGGTACCCTCAAAACATGATAAACACTCTTCAGCAAGAAATCAAGATAAGAGGAACACCTGCAATGACTTAGTTCCAAAACAAAAAAGATGTCGCCGCAGAGTGTGGGTAGTGGTTGATATTTTTCCAGTATTCTGGTTTTGTCTTTTCCCTCTATCTTTTTCTAATCAGGACTATCTCTAAAGTTCAGTAATCCTTACAAACTCTGAGATGCTGATCAAAACAAATCAGACCACGATCTGCCCAAATATCATATCCCAAAGTATCAAATTCCACTTTTAACCCTGAAAAGCATTTTAAGTAATTTTCCACTATACGATTGATAGAATTTTCCCTTTGATCTATGCTTTTATTTTTGGTGAAAACTGCACAACTTTTAAAACAGCTAGACAAAAAATCAAAATAACAAAAAGTTGCGGTGTTTTTGTTTGTTTGTTTGTAAAATCTACAGGAGGCAGCATGGTCCTGAAGCCACACCATGAAGAGTGCTGTCAGACACCACACTGCGGTAATGCAGTTGGTTTGTCTGTCCCTTGATTGGCATCTCAGAGAACTGATGGTGATGATATCTACCTACATAAAGAATATGTGTTTGGTTTATTTATTTATAACTAAGACAGCCTACACCAAGGGAGGTGAGCCCATGGTATTTACTATATACTCTGACCTATTCTTTATATAAAAAAGTATCAATAAATTTGGCATTTAGCCACTATCTTTCAGCTGCCATGCCTGCCAGTGTTCCATCACTAAGATAACTTAAAAGTAGGGAAGGTCCATCTGAGCTTACTGTCTCTATCTATGAATGGTTGACTCCACCGCCTTTGAGCTTGTGGGAGCTACATCAGGGTGGGAGCATGTGACAGGGGAAGCTGTGTATCTTATGGCTTCCATGAGGTAAACAGAGAAGAAGGGAGGGTTAGAGTTCCAATGGCCCTTTTCAGAGCATGTCCACAGTAATCTAATTTCTTCTAATTAGACCCTATCTCTTAAAAGTTCTACAACTTTCCTCATTTCACCAGTTCTATGGGCCAGGGACCATGTCTTTGGGGGATATTTCAATTGAATCCACATGCAGTCATTTGAAGCCTGTTGTGCTGGTTTTGAAGAGTAATTAATGATGCTGATGATGGCAGTTGGCCCTTGATTATCTTCTCTCTATTAAAGAGCCCCATGAGCAGGACATTTGTTCAGTGTATTTGTACAAGTTTAAAGCACACCAGCTTTGAGTAAAGACTTAACAAGACTGAAATACTTTAAAACTCTTTTAAATACACTGTTGGGCTGAACTTCACTGTCAAACACCAGCATGGATAAAGATGATAGAAAGATCTTCCAGTCTGAAAGCACACTCATTCTTTTGGATGGAAATCAAATTATTCTTTATGTACCAATGCTCAGATACATTTATGTTAGCATATACACAAACATGTAGTGTTTTGTAAAAGAATGTTGTATATTTTCCTGAAATTTGCATTTCCTGATCCATATGTAGATGTATAACTCGTGCTCATATTAAATAATACCATAAGCAAATTGTGATTCAACTTGCATTAGAACATATTAAAATGGATCAGTATATTTGTCTTTGAGCTAGGGTCTCACTATGTAGCCTGGGATGACCTCAAACTTGTCATGCAGTCCAGACTGCCCTCAAACTTACAATCTTTCTCACTCAGTCTAAAAAGGAATGGGACTATGGGCTAGCATCACTACACCCAACTGAGAAAAAAAGAATTTTTATAAAACTCTATTTTCATTCAGCAATATGGTGTAAGTTTTAATATGCTGAAGTTTTGTGTTCTTCATGCAAAAGAGATTTTCATATAAATATTAGCTTTTTTAAGTGTATCCAGTTGATAGCTTGCTTTGTTTTTGCTGTAGAGGAGAGGTATTTCCTTTCCACCTATATTTAAATAATAATCATTAATACAGTAGACTGTTATTGGCTGTTATCTATTTCTTCCTTGGTGATATTATAAATCTGTGCTTATTAAATATGATTTGTGCTGTTAGTCGGGTTCCATTACTGTAATGAAATACTTGAGACAGCCAATGTCTGAAGTAAGGAAGTTTCTGTGGCTCACAATTTTGGAGGGGCAAGGGCCTTATGCTGGCCTTAGCCAGTTCTCATAAAGTCTCTTGGCTGTCACATCATGCTGAATAGCAATGGAGGGAGTTAAGGCTGAGGAAATGTTACATTTCAAACAGGAAGCCAGGGGGTAAGGTGGGGTCACACTTGAACTTTTACAGCAACTCTATTTGAAAAACTACCAAATGACCACACAGAGCTACCTCATTCCCTGCCCGCGCCATGTTCTAATGACCTAAGGACCTCTCACTAGGCCTCACCTCTTACTGGGCCTACCATTTCCCTTGGAATCAAGTTTCTAGCACAAGAGACCTTGGAGGTCAAATCATCAATTCCCAGCACTCACTTGGCAGCTCACATCATCTTTAACTCTGGTTCTAAGGAATCTAATACTCTTTCCTGGCCTCCACAGGTACCAGACATGCATGTGATGCATAGACATACATGCAGGCAAAATACTCATACTCATAATATACTTTTTAAAAATTAAAGTAGAAACTTTAATGAATAAAAAGATTTTGCATATAGTATCCTTGTGTTACATCCATTTTGGTAGTCTAGGGGTTGAACATAGTAGGAAAGTATCCTATTCCTGAGCTGTGCTCTTTAGCTCACCCCCTTTCACTCACTGGAGAACAAATCTTCATAAGGCCAAGAACTTCTGAGGAAGCTATTCCCTCAGCTTGTTACCTAAGATTTATGCGAGAGGCCATTCAGCAGCTAATCCAGACCTGTTCTCTCTTGAACCCTACATTAGCCATGAGAATGTCTTACCTGATGTTATCACACTATGTTTTTATGGAGATCAAAGCATTATTTTCCTGCTAGTTAGTTTGATGCATCTTATGATGGCCCCTAAGAATTTGTTGCTACCCCAGTGTTTGTACATGACTTGTGGCTAAAGGTGAAGTGAAAGAAAGAGCTGTTTCTGAAGCCTTCAGGGCTACAACCAAAACCATTATCTTTGAAGCTCTTTCAAAATTCTTCTGAACAAATGAGTGGGGAAAATCAGTAAGAATGTGCATTTAATCATGTTCCAGCAACATGAAATTCTCAGCAAGGAATTTGGCAGGACAAACAAGACCAGTTATTTGCTGCTAAGCATCCAAAACCCTGCCCAGCAATCCATGAGAACTACTTCTAGCCTCCTGAAGGTGCTCTGGTGGGAAGCCCTAAGACCTGCCATACCCTGAGAAAATATAAATGCTAACAACAAAGCTCTTCTATTCTACCCCGAAGTCATTCATAATCACAGCTGAAGCAAGAGATGTTTGGGGCTGTGTATATAGCTCAATGGTAGAGTACTTATCTAGCACACACAAGGCCCTGGGTTCGACCCCCAGTACCAGAAAACAACAACAAAACCAACCAAACAAAGCAAAACAAAAAAAGCAAGAGAAAAGATATTTGATTAAAAAATTTGGGGACTTTTATTTCAGGATATCAAGGAAACTACCAGTAATGTCAGATTTTCAAAACAAATACTTTTCATTGATGCTTGTTATGCCTGGTTAATAATAGCTGGAATTTTAAAAGATGAATATTAATGTCTGTGTGTACCATGTATAGTTCAGGTGGTTGTAGCTAAAATCCAACTACAAGAAAGACTTTAGTGCTAAAATGGTTCCCTTCCTTTTATGACTTAATTTTTGGGAGAGGGGAATATAAAAATATCATATAATCAGTCTGTAAAATAGATTCCAGTAGTATTTCCCAAACACTGTGGCAGAATATTCTATAAGGTAGTTTGAATGGAGATTTTTTTCCCTCACATTTTATTCTTCTGGGGCAGTTGTCAAGAAGAGATTTGGGAAAATCATATTTTATTAGATTGCAACTTTCAGAAAACAACTTGCAAGCATTTTAGAGAAAGTAGTTCTTATTTTGTTAAAGGCAAGTTAACAAACAAGCCTTGTGCAATCTTACCTGGTTTCCACTGGCTCTATTTTTAATGTCTTCCCCTTACTTTCACATTTCTGGCTAGAAAAGTAAAGAAGCAAGAAAAGTAAAGAAGCAAGACAGGATAGATATCAATAAACACACATACACACCTACAACACACACACATGTGTGTGCAAATGTCTTGTACTACTGTTCCACAATCTCTCATCATCTTTGACTCCCCAAAGAAGTACCATGACAGACTGTGTTTCAGTATAATACTGTATAATACACTCAGATGTGCATGTGATGCTCAGGATTTTCACTGCTATGACAAATATTGATGGTTTAAAGGAGAAAAGTTATTTTTATCTCATTGCTTTTTGGAGATCCATGAGATCCGTGGGCACTTGGCTCATTGAAGTTGGACCATGGCAAAGCAGAGAGCATCGTGATGGGGCGTACATGGTAGACAAAGTAGCTCACATGATGGGAGACAGGAAACAAGAGACAGGCTAGATGACATCAGGGCGAGATACATGCTCCCACTGACTAACTTCCTCAAACCTCCTAAAAGTCCATTAAGCTTGAACTCATCAGTGGATTAGTCAACTGATGAAATTTGTACCCCGTTGACAGAGGTTTCTGTCCTGCCCTGTTTCTGCAGTTGTTAAGTCCCAAATAAATCACACAGAGGTCTACATAAATTATAAACGGATTGGCCTAGTGTCTCATGCTTCTTATTAACTCTTATAACTTATATTAGCCCATAATTCTTGTCTGTGTTAGCTACATGGCCTGGAACCTTTTTCAGAGAGGCAGTCACCTCTTCCTTGCTCTGTGTCTGGCTTCCTCTCCATTTGGATGACAACTGCAGACTGAAAATTCCCTCTTCCCAGAATTCTTGTCACCCCGCCTCTACTTCCTGCCTGGCTACTGGCCAATCAGCATTTTATTAGAATACAATTGACAGGGTACAGACCATTGTCCCACAGCAATGCCCTAATTATTTAGTTATTTCTTAGTGATTGAATTCAGCAGCTGGACACCAAACCTTTAGTGCACAAACCTTGTGGGATAGAGGCATTTCATACACACTCATAACACATATCTCAGGATAATAGTCAGGTCTCATTCTAAAGTAGAATTATTTGTATAACTTTAGAGATGAAAGGAAGCCAAAGGAACTGGCTTTGGGGAGGGGAGTTCTTAGAATGTTTCTTTGCTTACTTTTTTATTGCTTTTTAAAATGCATTGTCTCTGTGCCAATACTAAACTGATTGCTATTACTATGTAAGCCATGTACTCAATGCTCCCATGCCTCTCAGATGTTTTTCCCTGACACAGTATTCACAACTTATTAGCTGAGATAATTACTCCTCATATTTCCTATCTCAAACCAAGCAAGTCACATCTTATAAAAACCTACTTATAATGGAGTAGCCTCTCTATGAAACCATAGCTCCTTACTTAACCTATTAACACAGCATTTCCCAACCACTATATTGTTCATGACTATTTCATATGGAAACCCACTCACACAGTAGCCCCTTCTTTCTCTCAGTATTTGTCAGGTGTCTAACATTCACATATACCTGTAGCTTTGCATGTTACAGAGGAGTCACTTTTACCTTGATAGTGGTGACAGTGTGCAGCCAGGAAAGGATACAGAGAAGAGGTGACGCTGAGCAGGATGCTAAACTGAAGAGGCTGAAGGAAGCATGAAGGAAAGAGTTTTAGCCAAGGAAAGAGAATGCCTAGGAAGGAAATGAAGGGCATCGGGAAACAAGAAAAGAAACAGAGGTCTGGGGACTGAAGGCAACAAAGAACACCAAGGACTGCAGCAAGTTAAATCATTTACACCTTTCTCTGCAGCTTCAGCTTTTTCTCTTTTTTTTACAGTATGCATCCTAACTGGGGTTAGACGATACCTCACTATAGTTTTGATTTGCATTTTCCTGATAGCTAATGCTACTGAGGTCCCCCCCCCATATATTTTCAGGTCTTTATATTTCTTCTTTTGCCAAGTGTCTACTGTCTTCTCAAATACCTTGCCGACTTTTAAATTGGACATTCTTCCTCATCAGTGTGGCTATAGGATAGGGCCAGTTCAGGCACCCTCTCCTCAACTGC
>LOEQ01003078.1:155745-178561 GCA_001685075.1 Bramus lutescens | reverse complement strand
CTCCTAAGCTTCTGGGGCCTTCTCCATTGACTTGCCTTTTAAATGCTGCCTCTGATGTCGTCCTCATTCCTGGATGATGCACGTTCATATTTGGGCTAATGGTGAACCCCTGAATCAGCCTCCTGAAGCACAGGATATAGACTCAGAGGTGTCTCTTGTGAGTGTATTTCTTAAAGCCAAAGTTGGGAGAAAAGGAAAGTAAGGTAGACAGCATGTAGTTTCTTGGTGGAGTTCTGGGGTGGGCCATCATCAGCCATTTCTCTCCCACTCCAGCCCTGATATCCTGCTGTCCTTTCCTACAGCCCTCGCTCCTGCACGGAGATCAAGGCTTGTTGGCTTAGAACAAAAGGTTGACTCTGGAAGGAATAGACTATTTCTGCTGGAAACTTTCTTGGGATACTTGGGAGCCATCATTAATATCATCCTGGTTTCCTTCTCTCTTGAGGAGGAGACACGAAATGAAGTCAATATCAACATAAAATAGAAGGAAGAAGGTGTATTTGGGGGTAGAGAGAAAGCCAGGAGAATGAGTTCTGGGATTCAAAGAGGTAGACCTGGGAGGGGCTTTCCAGAATATAGGATGTCCAGGAAGCACCAGCCACAATTATGCCGCCGAATTCCTGACAGAACAAAGTAGCCAGAGAGATTTAACATCCCCAGGTCTCTGTTTGCTCTTTCTACCCTCAGCCTGTTTCCAGCTGTTTCCAACTTCAAAAGGATTAAAGGATTGTGGCTTACTTCAGGAGTCGGTGAGTGGGAGGGTATTTATGGCTGATCCCAAGGCTTAGGAGCCAGAGAAGTAAGGAAACCTTGATCCCACAAAACAGGTGGAGACACTGAAAATCAAAGCAATGGAGTAAACCCAAGAATTTTTGAGAGAAAAGGAATTAATTGATATAAAGAAAAGAACCCCAATAGGGGGCAGGGAGGCCATCTGGAGACTAAACCCTTCGATGGTCCTGCCCAACCCCAAGAAAATATCTAGGACCCATCTACTAGGCTGAGAGTGATTTGCATTGCCTAAGAAGTTTGGGAGATCCAGGAGAGTCTTTGCCTAAGGGAAAGTCGGTCTGCATTCATTCCTGTTTTAGAACTAGAAGGCATTTTTCAAAAGAAATATAAATGCACATACATTCACTCATTCTTTATGTAGAAACCTTCAAGGTACCAGTTTTAGTTTCAGGTAATGAGATGGTGAGGCCAATGGAGAAAATAAAGGCTGCCATAGTAAAGATAGGGATCCAGGCATGTGGGAGGTAGTTCTTGAGCCATGAGGGATAATGACAGCTAGGAATCCATAGATGGGGCTCAGGAGTCCATGTTCACTCAATTTTAAGATGTTGGATAGGCCAGGTCTAACTGAAGGCAGGCATTTAATTAAATAATGGGGTCTCGTAAAGGGGTGGGGCTTAGGATAGTGTGTCTCCTGCCACATCCCCTGCCACCTTGGGTGCAAAGTCAACGGGTTAGAGTTCTCAGCTCCTCCCAGATTCACTAACCCAGGGTTTCTGGGAGTATGGCTCAGGAATCTGTGCTTTAACACAAGCACCACAAAGTATCTCCTCCCTTCTCCATATTAATTTTGGAGGCTCAGCACAAGTTTGGGTTTTATTAATTTTTTATTTAAGAATTTAGGTGCTCAGGCAATAAACAAAAACAATGATCCCATTATATCCCAGAATTATAGAGTCTGAAAAAGCCATGGCACTTATAACAGGATAAACATTAATATAAATACAAGGCATCTAGCACACCTAGCTACATAATTTTAAAAAATTGAAATTTATGCCCTAGCAATGCTGAAGCTTATATGGGCAGCCCACATATTGTGGTTCTGTTGAACTTGTCCATATTGGGTTTCATGGTCTAAGTTGATGAGGATGACTGACCAGGTCTCTTCCTCAGTTACATAATAACTAGGGCATAAACGTGGGTCAACTCACCTAAATCATTGCATTTGTATATTTCATACAAATCCTAGGCTGAAATTTCTGTGACCATGGACAGAGAGGCTGGCACCAAGAGGTACCAGCTAAAGAATTCTAGCTCCTCCCAGGTCTAGGATAGGGAGGCCACCAATGCTGTTTCCTGCGGCTGAGATGCCAGAGAAAAGAGATGTCATGATTAGCGTCTTCAATTCCCCAGTTGCATGTGGAACCAGCCCTGGCCTTGGCTTTCCTGTTCTGTGTGGGTGTTCTCTTTAAAGCCCTGGCTTCCTGGTTCCCTTCCAGAGGCCCAGAACACTCATCATTGAACTCAGGGAACCTGCTTCCCTCTTTCTATGATCTGTCTGGAGTAGGAGATATAACGGGTCAGCCACACTGTAAACAGAGGCTGCATGTTACTGTCTCGAACACCCAGACCTGAATAATCACATAGAGACTATATTAATTACAACACTGTTTGGCTAATGGCTCAGGCATATTGCTAGCTAGTTCTTACATCTTAAATTAATCCATTTCTATTAATCTATGTATCACCACGAGGCTGTGGCTTACCAGTAAAGTTCCAGCATCTTTCTCCTTTGGCAGCTTCATGATGTCTCTCTGACTCTGACTACTCTCTCTCTATATCTCTGTTTGGGTTTTCTGCCTGGCTATATTCTGCCCTCCCATAGGTCAAAGCAGTTTCTTTATTAATCAATGGTAATAAAACATATTCACAGCATACAGAGGGGAATCCCACATCAATAGATGTTCAGGAAGATTCCATGCGAGGCTGATGCATTCCTCCAGCTTTGCTCTGGAAATGAAGACGGCTTACCTGCCTGGGTCATGCCTGTGCCCAGCACCTGCACTGTGACTATTCCCTCACTCTGATATGCTGCTCTCTGGTCCATCAGCTGCCTGTGAAGAAAAGGTGAATAGGTGGCTTAGGCAAAACACTGGCCCTGGGAACACTGGCCCTGGAAACAGTTTCTTGCAGCATGCCCCCACCCCCACTCACCATACATAACCTCATAGGAACCAAACCGTTTTATTGGCATATTTCAACAATAATCACTTAGGGTCAGTTTAGGTAATGGAATCTTTTTTGCCTTGTTCTCTATTTTGTTTTTTAAGATTTATTATTAGTAAATGTGCGTGTCACATGCATACATGTTTGAATGCCAATGCCCTTGGAGACCAGAGGCTTAGGATCCCCTGCAGCTGGAGTTGTTAAGTATTTGTGAGCTACTAGATGCGGGTGCTGGAAACCAAACTTGGGTCCACTATAAGAGCAGAATGTGCTCTTAACTGCTGAACCTTCTTTCCAGGTCCTGTTCTGTGTTTTTGAGACAGTTGTCATTATGCAACATAGGTAGCTTTGAACTTAAAGTCCTCCTGCTTGAATTCCAGGCATGCAAAACCACACCTGGCCTTCTTAGGCGGTGAGGCCTTAAGCACCTGTGAGAAACAGACGGTCTCTCTCTTACTCTGCTGATTTCATACAGTCACTGATTTTCAGATACTACTTTTCTTAATCTCAATAGTTTTTAGCTAATATTCTTAGCCTGTATGCCTAAGGGGCCCAAATTAAATCCCAACATGGCTTGTAGAAACAATGAAAGGCTGAGGTAATAAAACTGTAAAAATAAGGTTATGTCACTGGGCAAAGGCAACTGTACTCAGTTTGGCCTGTGTCCATTAGCTCAGGTAATTTGCAAGGGCTGGAATCTTTAAGGGAGACCAGACTTGGCCTTTTCCAACAGAACTGTATTCCAAGACTAGTTCAGAGGCAAGGACAACCAAACTTTTACACTTAAAAAAGGTACAGAAGTTCCCCCATGACAGTCTGTGGGGGAAGTTGGGGGAAAATAACTCATGCCTGGGTACCTCTCTACCCAGGTGCCAAGCAGCACAGGAAACCACAAGAGCTGTTTGCTAAGACTGTATCTTTTTGGAGGTTACCTTCACTTCAGCATGACTGAGTGGGCATAAAGATAGCATGCTGTCATGGGTACTTTACAAGAGTATATCTTCATCCTGAAAACTCCCAAGGACAGAAACGAGGCTTGCTTAGCTCTTATGGAACCATCTTCAACTGCTCTGTGGAGGAAGTATACGCCCCTAAGAGGCGATGGTTTTTAACCAAGTATGAACAATTTGATAAGTTTCTCAGAGCCGCCTGCTGGATGGTTCTCCTGAAGGTTGCTCCTGCAATGGTGAAAGACCAAACTGTGAAGGCCTCATCTAGGAAACCGACTGGCCCCACTCCACTCTCAGCTCCGCTTTTCATTTTGGAGCAGACAGATGAGCCTTCAGGAACAGACCCTGTGGTTTGCAAGGAGAAGGGAGTGAGATTTTTAGTAGGAATTCATCATCACTTCACTCTTTAGTAGGCAAGAAGAGAGGAAGGTGTTAGTGGCACACAACCAAATATAATAGCCTCAGCTATGTGAAACTCAATGTACGTCTTGGAATTTTTGAATATGAAGTTGTCTATGCCAAGATATACTTGAGCAACACAACCTGAGAAAACAAAGTTTTAAATAAAGCATTCTGGCATCTTTTTCTAATGACACATACTGTAATATACCAAGCTATGTCTTTCCTTCCAATACCACATATGTCTGCTCCTAACCCAGAGGAAAAGTGTGACTTGGCCTCCTCTAGGTCCTCTGTGTCAGCTGATCCAAGAGGCCTTAGAAAGACAAAGAAGATGAAGATATTGTAGTCCTCCTCTAAGAGGTGGAGGGTACATGTCCACACACCCTTAGTTTTAAAGTGTTAGTATATGACTTGGGCTGGGCATGGGCAATGCCTGTCCTTGTTCCTCTTGGTTTGAAAGAATAAGTCTATGCAGATGACTTGGAATGGGCTTGGCAATACCATTGTCAAGCCATTCTGAACTCAAGCAAAGGATAGTTAAGTCCTCTTTCATGCTTCTAAAAGTTGCCCAGGAAAGCCATATCATCTTTCTGTGGTCTGATCTCACCAAGAGTCAACTCCATTTCAGTTAGAAGAGTCAACCTCAATGTTAATATGATTCTTCCAAGGCTTTAATATTCCAACTAAATACGTGAATTTATTTTTTTTGTGAGAAAGCAAGCAGAATGTTTATTTTGGTCATAGCAACAATCATATCTTTGGCTTGTGTTAAGGATGGTTGGTCTCCCGGGCTTGGCTAGAAATTCACAACATGGGAATTCACAGAATTTTCATAAAAGCAATTGGAATGACAGTGTTTTCATGAGCTCCCAGGGTGAACATCTATTAACAAAAGATGCTTTGCTTCCCGCACACCTGCGCAGTTCTCCACAGGGGCCCAAGCAATACAAGTTCCAATAGAGCAGTGCCAATAAAATCAAATAAAAATGAGGTTCCCAGGATGAGAATGGAGATTTACAATATTACCACAGTCAGTGCATTGGAGAAGTGGAGCTTTTGGAACTGGCTTTTAAAGTAGAAAATAATTACAAAAAAATAGATTTGCAGTCATAAATCATATAATTTTGACCATTGAACACTCTATTATACAGCGTGCATCTGTGTGTATGTGGGAAATGTGGGGAGGGCTCAGAGGCTGAAGAAATGTGGAAGAGGTTGGAAAGGTAGAAAATGTCTAGCAAAATAAGAATTCTTTTTCCTTGTACATTTCTGGAAAAAAATTAGGGGGCTTTTGCAATCTCTGCCTAAATTAATTTGTTTACACTTGATAGCTTAATGTCTTAAGAAAGTAAGACATCAAAACCCACTAAATCCCACTTTCCTAAGAGGCAGAGGCCTATAGAGGTCTATAGAGAAACAAGGTAACAACTTAACTCCCTGAACAACCAGCAATTCATATTTAAGCACAGTTCCAGCATTTTCTAAGGTCTGTCATTACATGAGCACCCCAAACATCTCTAGATCTTACATTAATAGTCAGCCTCTTTTGTGGTGTGAATATGGTGAGTCCCACTGTGGAACTTTAATAGGTGGGCTGGAGGTCAGGGCTACACCTTCATGAATGGATCAATCTATTCAGTTAATGAGTTATCTCAGGATGGATTTTCTGAAAACTCAGTTTGGCAAGTTCTACACAATCCCATTTTCACCATGTGAGGCCCTATAGCACCTCAGGGCTGCCAGCAAGAAGGCTTTCTCTGAAGGTCCTGACCTTGGATGACAACCATAGGTCAAAATAATTCTCTTCTCTTTATAACTTATCCAGTCTGTATCATCTTGCTATTAGCAACATAAAATGGCCAACAGATCACACTCATTACAAGTAAAAGGCAAGGTCTTTTGCCCTTCCTTAAAGAACTTACTTTTTCTTTGGAGCAGAAAAAAAATGACAAAGACATAAATGATAGAAACATTTCTAAGAGAACCACATTCTTACCATAGTCTCTGCTAGTGCCAGAGGAGGAAGTGTCTTGAAGTGCACACCCTTCAGGGTGAAATGTGGGTAGGAAGATGGTAGATGGGGGCCATTGAGGACCAAGTCAATAGCTCTCCATGGAAGGAGGGTGTGCTGGACAGTGGGACAGTGGCGGAGGATTTGCCATCTGGAAAGGCCAATGGAGAAGCCATGAATGGGAAAGGGCTGAGTGAGGTGAGACTGTGAAGGGCTAAAGAGACACTTTAGGTAAGGAAACAGGCGCAATGGTACTTTTGTTGACTGTCATTCATCCCAACATCAATTTCAAACACCTGCTGTGTGTTAGGTTCTGCCAGGTGCTGCAGATAGGGTGACTGTGTTCATTACCTTTCATCTCTGAGACAAAATATACAACAAAAGCAATTGAATGGAGGAAGGGTGTATTTTGGCTCAGAGGTCTTTCAGGTTCTTGTGGCGAGGAAGGCATGGTGGCAGAGCAGCTGCTTGTGGTAGCATTCATGGTGGTGGGAGGATATGGCACAGACACCTCACGCTGAAGTGGCCCAGGAAGCAGAAAGCTGAACCAGAACTGTGGCCAGGCTTAATATGCAAAGGCCTCCCCTTAGTGCCCTACTTCTACAGCCTGCATCAACTTTCTAACGGCTCCACAACCTTCAAAATAATTCTACAAATCCAGGATCAAGTTTTCAAAGCATGAGTAAGCTGGGGGGTATTTCACACTCTTATAACAGGGCAGCAACCCTCAGGGGTATTCAGTGATCCCACTTCTCTATGACACATTCTAGAAAAGACAGAGGAATATCTAAAATTCACCAAGATAAGCAGAGGGTGAGAACGCATGAGGCTGCCGGCAATGACAGGTACATGGGCTGCTCCCTCTTCAGAGGGCTGTTCACAAAGGAAATATTCATCTATTGGCTCATACTTGTCATAATTGACTCTATGATTAGGAATTGTAGGCATCCAAGAGTAGGAAGGGCATGCCTAGCCACTCAGGAATGTGGAGGGAAGGGAGGTATTTGCTTTGAATTGGGTAGGTCGCTTCTCAGAGTGCTACAGCGGTGCTTCTTGAGTTGGCTTGCTCAATCTGGAATGGTCTTCAGAGCTGGAGCCTACAGAGAAGATCTTCCCAGAGGAGGTGTCTCAACAAACTTGTGTGTCAGTATAAGCTGTGAAGCATGCAAACATTTCCTACTAGCAATCAAGACTCAAAAGTGTACAAATGAACTCAACATGGTTTTTGAAGTAAATGTTGAAAAAATATAGATGCTTAAAAATGGACCCCTCTCTCCACATGCCTGAATTTTCCCTTGCTGCACTGCAGTGACATATATGATAGTTGATATTTATGTGTTTACATACATGATCAAGGGATGTTCCCAGCTTGGTTGCTGTAACTCTATTCTCAATCCTATTAAAGAAGGAATGCCAGGCTGTGCAGTAGGTGAGGCCCATGATAATCTGTCTGAGAAACAGTCATATAGAAGAAAAAGCACAAAATTTTCTCATAACTATTATTTTTCTCATTATACTAATAAAATATAGTATGTTTGGATCAATAGTAAAAGTGTTTTGACTAAACATTTTTGAGAATCCATTATTCTTGAGTTTGTCTTTTAAGAGCCAGTGTTTCCAGGACTGCATCAGGATCACATGTCTCACTTCTCATTAGGCAAGCAGGGTCCACATGATAATCCAGAAGCTGTGGGAGCAACTAAACGTACCCATGCCAAGATGGAGATGCAGGAGATGGGTCATAGCCATGGCCATAGAAGCAACAAATTTCAGCCACTGTCATTTCTGTAAAACAAAAATAACAAAAGACAAGGCAGGGTCTCAGGATATTTTGTTGTTAGTGGTCTCTCTGTAAAGTTGAGCAAAAATGAAAACACAGTGATTGAGGATCCTGGTGAAGATCAGGATACATAACTCTAGGGTTCTCTAAATTAGGTGTCCAGACATGGACATTTACTGTATGTAACAGGCTGTTTCTCGGCCTGCAGGTACTAAATGTTGGTTTCTTTCCCACTGCTTCATTCTTTCAACATTTGAAAACAGTCAGAAGTCACTTTGAAGTGGTGTCTGCTTTTGTCCACTAAACTCACTCCCAGCTTGAAAAATCTCACACAGCAAGCAAACATTAAAACACAAAGCCAAACAAATATTTACCCTTATAGCCACAGATGAGTGTAGCTCTCATCCTTCATGGTCCAAATACAGAGACTGACGCTGGGTACCAACCCCTGTGGATGCATCTACAATATAATTCCTGCACCTAAGCTCAAGGAACATTTGGAAAAGGGAGCAGGAAGTTCCTAAGAGCCAGAGGACTGGGAAGTCTGCCATGCGATTTGTCCCCTGAGGTGACAGGAAAGCTACACCCTCAATACTACAGCAGTATGGCTGGCTAAACAATACCTGAACAAAGACAGCACCAACAGACTTGCTAATATGGAAGGGGAAATTGCACTGGGCCCCATCACTAGACAAAGGACTACAGGGAATAAGGACTTCCTGAGAGAGGGGGAATTAGTTTTCCTAAGGGATGAACCTTCTGATTGGTTACCTAATACCAAGCGATAAGCCCACAAAGTCATATACATACAAATAACAGTAAATGAACTCACTCAGCAGGTTGTATTTTAATATGTATGCATATATCTGTAACAATAATAATCAAAGAAAAAGAGGCCACAAGGAAGTAAGGGGGAACATGGGAAAGGTCGGAGGGAGAGTACTTGAGATGTGTCCGGGGCTAAAAGGGAAGGAAAGAAATGATGCAATTACATTTTAATTAAAAACTATTTTAAAATCTTATGACAATGGGCAGACGTCAACATGCCATTTTTTCTTTTGAGAAGCAGTATAATGTAGGGTTCCTAGTTAGGGCTTTTGTTGCTGTGATAAAACAACATGACCAAAAGCAGCATTGGAGGGCAAAGGATTGATTACATTGTACAACTCTGACTGAGAGAGGTCAGGGCAGGAACTCAAGGCAGGAACTTGAGGCAGCAACTGATGCAGAGGCCATGGAGGGACAGGAATGCTGCTTTCTGGCTTATTCCTCATGGCTTGCTCAGTCGGCTTTCTTAGACATCTAAAACCACTTGCCCAGGGGTGGCACCACCTACAGTGGGTTGGCACCTCCCACATCGATCACTAATTAAGAAAATATCTCACTGGCTTGCCTACAGGCCAGTCTTATGGAGACATTTTCTTAATTGTGGCAACACTAGCTTGTATGAAGTTAGCAAAACAAAACAAAACTAAGCAGGACAGACAGTGTGTGCTGGAAGCATGCAGCTGGGGGCTAGAAGACCAAAGCCCAACTCCCAGCTCAGACATTTATAGAGTCTGACCTTGCACAAGTGTGAAACAGCTCCACTTCACTCTCCTGATCTATAAAGAAGAAAAAAAAAGACAGCCTTCGTTTCCCTCATCTGTGCAGGAGGCAAGATCGCCGAGTATTCCAGTGTGTGCACACAGGGCCTTGGGAAGCCATTACAAGGCAGGACTGGATCACTATTTTACCTACATTAAAATCTCCGCTCTGCCACTCCTTCTGAATCAACTAGTTACCGTGGTTTCCCTCTGAATACTGGTTTATCCCAACATGACACTCTTTGCTTCGTATTACTAATTACTAATCTTTGACTGTATACGAGTGAAGTCTGCTTTCCAGCGTATGCACACCCAGAGAAGGCCAAGCCTTCTGTGCACATGGTCTTTTGAGCGACACAGTTTGTATTTATGTTCATTCACACTGATAACCAAACCTGTGTGCTCAAGTCTTGCAGTGTTTTTACTTTTAAACTGACTCAGATCTTACAGGATTAAGGATTCTGTGGGTCTTGGGTCCTTTTCTGGAGGCAGGGTGAGCTAAAAGGGCACTCTGGTGTGGGATCTGGCACTGGGGAGATTCAGAACGCTGACCTGCAGAAGGAAACCTGGGGTCAGCTTGACGGAAACAGTATCTGCCTGCAGGGTCAGAGGGCAGGAAGCAAGGCCAGGGCCAGGGCCTCCACAATCAGGAACAGGTGGGGAAAGGAAGCAGCCATCAAGATAGACTGAGGCAAATATTTCAGACTGTAGCCTGGGAGCACAGAAACTGCCAAGGACTTGCAGGAGGTCTGGTGCCCTTCTAAGGTCTTCTAAGGTGTGGTGTTTATACTGTTTTATAATCTGAGGGAGCAACAATCCTTGGGCAACTTGACACCTACCTTCTGAAGTCTGAGTGGAAGGGAATTCTGTAATGAGAACAGCGGGCCCCTCTCTGGGCTCAGTCCCTCCACCACTAAAGATACCTCTTGGGACAAAACTCCTTGAAAATGAAGTTATTCTCGTAAGCTCCAGGAGTTCTATTGGTCAGTGTCATGTAGCAAAGTGACCACTTTGCAATACCTCGCACGGGCTACACAAAGCTGAAGTTACACAGGTTGACTTCCTGCCTACCGGAAATCTTTGCTTTCTCCTTAGCTCTTTCTTCTCTGGGGACAGAGTTATCTCACCTCCTCACCCACTCCCCTGCCTTGTGAACAGCAGCAGTGATTGCCACAGACTTGTCTGAATCTCAGTAGTGTGAACACCTTTGCTGTAAGAGAAGGATTGATTTCCTGGAACTAGCCTGAGGATAGACATTACTGTCTCCATTTAGTGGATGAAGACAAAGAAGATGATAAAGTTTATGTCACTTGCCCAATACCACTTCCCAGGGTCATAGTATGTAGACTTGGGAATTAAGTTCAAGCATGTCTGACTGTGTCTGACTTTTCACTTCCCTGATGAGCTGGTAGTAAGGATCAATCATAACTGCTTATGGGATGGCAAGCTTTAGGCTGGGTGTGCTTGTTTCTCAGTATGCACTGTTGAAACATGGCATCTCTTCAGTTATGGGTGGAAACAAAAGGACAGCATGCAGCTGGAGAGAAGAGTGAGGGGTGGAATGGGTACGCGTGTGGATTATTCCTTTAGTGTGACTTTATTGGATGAATCAGCAAAGTCAGTGGGCCTTAGTCTCTCACTTTCTCCAGCGGGATGTGTGGGCAGACCAGACTGGCAGCATGAGCCTCCTGCCAAGTCTTTTTTCAAAGCCTGAACTCATATCTGGTCACCTTCTTATCAACTTGCCCCATGGCCTGCAACCCATGTCCCACACAGACACAAGTCTCTCCACAGTGTGGCCTGTCTTTCCACTTGAACTGTGCCTCTCCTTTCCCCACCTCCCTGGTCTGACTCACATGACACAATCCAAAGATGTCAGGTCTAAGCATCTATTCAATTCTACTGTCCTTAGTGGATTAGACTCTCTGTACCCCATCCTGTCATGGCCTTTGTTCTGCTCTCAGAGCCTATCATTGGATGTCTTACGTTCTACCTCTGAGGATGCCACCAGATGATGCCCTCTCTGTAAACCCCTCATGTTCTCTCCTGGATTCTGTCACCCTGCTCTGACTTACTGTTGTTCTTTGCTCACCACGCACGCCCCCCCACGGACCAGCAGGGCAGTTGCTACATTTTCCAGGTGCTACCTATGGAGGTGCTTCTGCTGCTTCCAGTGCCACTTCCCATCCCCCCAGGCACGTACTTATAGCCTTTCACGTGGTCCACAGGATTAGTTCTGAGGGCTCATCCTTTGTTTTATCCACGTTAAGGAGTAAGGTTGTCAGCCCTGAAGCTCAAGGCTGGTGGGCTCTGCTACTGACTGACTTGTCTGTTCAGAGTGGCTATAAAATGTGGTTCCCGTTCCAGGCCCCCACTCTCCTCACACTAGGCAAGGTCTGCTGGCCATGCAAGCTGCAGACAGATGCTTCTGTCAGTCTTTCTTCTCCCTGACACCCCCTCCAAGATAATGAGAAAAGTATGCCACAGTTTACCCACCCAAAGGACCAAGGAAGGAGACGAAGAAACAACTTCCTAGGCACCTTCAATCCCATGAAACAATAGTGTGATCATTTTTTATGGTTTTGATAAATATGAGGGGCACTGAAATTAGAAGCCATAAATTTGGGAAGAAAGAGGACACAAGCTGCTACATGAACTCTGCCTTATTAAAGTTAATTAAAGGAAGTGGAAATAGTCATTTATTAGCAGAACTTAGCCCTCCAAAGACTAGCTTGCGAATACAGATGCATTTTTACGTAGCATTATATGTGAAGCTATGGCATATGTCACTACTTAGTACAGGCTGCCCTTGAACTGCTGATCCTTCTGCCTCAGTCTCCCAAGTAATGGGATTACAGACGTGTGCCACCGTGTTTGGCTCTAAGTACAACATGTCTTTTGAAACGTTAAAATGATAGGTGTCTATGTGTTACACACAGGTGCTCAACAGTGAGAAGCAGAGTGCATGTGGGTCAGAGGGCAGCTGCGGGTTGTCCTTCCTTCCACCATGTGGGTCCTGAGGATCAAGCTCGGTCACCTGGCTTGGTGGCCCTTTCCCCATAAGCCATCTCAATTGCCTAGCACAAAATCTTTTGATTCAGATCATAAAGCAATGATACCTTTGTCTGACCTAATCAATTTATTCATACAAATAACATTATAAAGATATAGAATAAAAAGATATATGCTTATCTATTACAAACAACATTTTATAAAATTTGACTATGTCAAAATAACTGATAAAACACATGCCTTGTCTTCTGGACAGCAAACATAGGGCATTAGTTTAGAAAGCCACTATCCAAAGGCATTATGGCCAGGTTGAGGGTTGGACCTGCTTGCCCCCAATCTCAGTTACTTAGTAGTGTAAGGCAGGGGCATCGAAGTTTCAGGGACTGTGTTTGCTACAGAGTGGGTTCAAGGTCAGCCTGGAGAGCTTAGTGATGCCTTGTCTCAAAATGATAAGAGAGACATGAATGTGGTAGAGTGTACATGCCTAGCCTGTGAGAGTCCCTGGATGCATAATCTAGTCACACGCACACGCGCGCGCGCACACACACACACACACAAACTCACAATACAAACACTCTCACACTCACACACTCTTTCTCATGTATGCACACTAACAGAACAAAACCCACACACTCTCACACACGCAAGAACATAGATTAGAATCTCTTTAATTTCCAGATCACTAAAAGCTTTACAACTTAAATATATTAAGGTTATAGTTTTTAATATTTAAAAATAAAAAGAATATAAACTAAAAGGCAGATCTTTACTCATTCTATCTCAAGTACTTTTGGAAATATTAACTATGCTTTTAAATACAGTTAAAATGAATTTCATATTTAAATCATGCTTCCCCCGCCCCTCCAAAATCACCAGCTAACGGCTCCCAGCCGATACTAGCTATTCATATGGACTTAGAGAAATTGGGGATATTAGTCCAAGACTCACTAGGACTCCTTTAAATAGTCCGTGCTTATTGAGGGCTGAATCCCTGAGCTATATGAACTAAGCAGGAAATTAAAGCTGACACAGAAGTCTCTTCAGCCAGAAGTGGTGGTGTACACCTGTGATCTCTGAACACAGGAGGCAGAGACGGGAGGATCACTAGCTGGAAGCCAGTGAACTGGCTACATAGTGAACTCCTGCCTAAAAGTAAAAGAAGTTTTGTAACCTAGTTGCCTGAATAAAAAAAAAGTAACTTTTGAACATGTCCCAAATTTGTAAATTTGTAGGTTAGAACATTAGCCAAATGTAGCCACAGGTCCTGATTGCTGTGTGGTGAACACAGATGTGTGTGTGTGTGTGTGTGTGTGTGTGTGTCTGTGTGTCTGTGTGTCTGTGTGTCTGTGTCTGTGTGTCTGTCTGTGTCTGTTTCCCAGGTCAGATGGGAAGCTTTGAGGACTCAATGCACTATCTGGAATCTTCCAGAGGTCTGGGCACTGTGGTGAATTTTAACAAATTCATTTTCATTTTCATGTCCTGTTGGCAACAGCACAAATTGAAACAATTGGTTTGAAAAGCAATTTGGCAATCGGAGGTGTTGCGACATTTTTCATGCCCTCTAATGCAGGGATTAACCTTCTGAGAATTTGTCCTGAGGGAAGGAAGGAACAGGAGGGCAAATGTGGAACATTCTCAGGAAACGTTTATTTCCAAAAGCAAAACCCCAGGCATGAATGTGAAGGTCTAACACAGGGAACGGTTAAGTAGGTGAGGTTTAAAATCACTATGAAATACACCTCATCATTAGAAATGTGAGCTTTGCAGTGACAGACACAGACTTAAGATATAGGCTGGCTACTGAGAGTCACTTGCTTTCATATTAAAAAGCCATTCTCTTCCTCCTGGGAACCTTGTTCTGCAGAGCTAGAGCTGGCTAGCTCCCTGTTAGATTCTACCTGCAGGGGGCCCGGGGGCTGAAGGCAAGGGGAGGAAATAGAGGCACTGCCTTGTATGTGGGCTTTTGACTTGGTAATGCAGCTGTCTTTACAGGTGCTCCCATATTGCCCCTCTCTCTGTCCTTTCCCCAGAGGTCTAAGCCACCATTCTCCCCTTCCCTACCAAACTTCCTGGTTCCGACTACCCCAACTCTCCTATGGATCTTCCAACCGGAGAGGTGTGGTGTGGTGACCACTCCTTCCTGGTTTTATTTCATTATCTTATTTATGTGTCTTAGTTCTCCAATCCCTGTTTAAACCAAGTCTACTAGTTAGCTTCAGCAGTCAACTCGATAGCTCAGAGCTATCTGAGGGAGTCTCGGTAGAGGAGTTAACTATATTGACCTGTGAGCCTGTTAGTGGGATATTTCCTCAACTGAAAATTAATATAGCAGAGGCTAGCCCACTGTGGGCAGTGCTATTCCCTGGTTTGGTGGTCTTGTGTCATATGAAAGAGACAGTAAAGCAGCTTTTCTCTCTGGTGTCTGCTTCAAGTTCCCACCTTGAGTTCCTTCCCTGACTTCTGCAGCGATGAATGTTGTGTGAGATGTTTTACTCTTTTGGATTTTGGGGGGGTCCACTACCTAGCTCCCCAATAAATCACACACAGAGGCTTATTCTTAGTTATTAATGCCTGGCCTTAGCTTGGCTTCTTTCTTGCCAGTTTTTCTTCAATTATCCCAACTACCTTTTGCCTCTTGACTTTTCTTGTTCCCTGTTTCTGTCTACCTTTCTTTACTTCTTCCTCCATTGCTGTGTAGCTGAATGGCTGGCCCCTGATGTCCTGCTCTCTTTGTTCTCTTGCTCCTCGTTCTTCTCCTCATTTCTCCTTTTATATTCACTGCCTGCTTGCCCTGCCTATCCTTGCTCCGCCTCACTATTGGCCGTTTATCTCATCTCTTTATTAGGTCCATCAGGTGTTTTAAATAGGCAAAGAATCACAGCTTCACCAGGCAGTGATGGCTCATGCCTTTAATCCCAGCACTCAGGACGCAAAAGCAGACGGATCTCTGTGAGTGTGTGAGTTCAAGCCCAGCCTGGTATAAAGAGTGTTCCAGGACAGCTAGGGCTGCTACACAGAGAAAAACTCTATCTCAAAAAACAAAACAAAACAAAATCACAGCTTTACAGTTAATCAAATGCAATATAAACTAAAGTAACATATCTGAAAATAATATTCTCCAACAGATGGATCATAACCTGGAAATATTAGCTAAACAAGGGCTTTCTTTTTCTAAGTTGCTTTGGGTCATGGCATGTATTGCAGCAACAGAAAAACTAGAACACCAACCCTTAGATTAAACAACTTCTATGGAATTAATGTTTCTGTCCTCCTGGTAATAGAAGAGAAGAAGGAGGAGGAGGAGGAGGAGGAAGAGGAGGAGGAAGAGGAGGGAGGAAGGGAGGGAGGAAGAAAAGAGAAAAACTTAAGGAGTAAAGTGTATGTGAACTGGATACAATCCCATGTAACAGTGGACAAATGTACTGGCTTGTGTTATCAAGTTCTAATAGTACTTGTATCAGTATCAGACAGTGTTAGGCCTAGGAGTTTTTGTCTTTTCTTCCCTTCATCCATCCTTCCTTTTCTGTGCTGGGATGGAGACTAGTTACCTCACTAAGCAGCACTTCAGGCAGCCACATCCCTAGCTCAATTTCTAGTTTCTTTACTGCTTCACAATGTATTTACATTAATTTATAATAAAACATAATTTATTCAGTATTTTTCTAGATGATGTATCATCATATGTCTTAGGCTGGCCTTGAACTCACTACATAGCAAAGGATTATGTTAAAGTCTGGATCCTCCAGCCTCCATCTCCCCAAGTACTGGGATGGAAGGCATGCAGTACTACTCCCAGCTTTAAAATGTAAATTTATACATAGAAAAAAGGGAATATTTGACTCCAAGTAAAAGAATTTGTCCATCAAAGAAAGCCTGGCCTCTAAGACCAGTTCAATGATGATCCGGGTGATAGGAAGGGAAGGCAGGTGGTGGCACAAAGCCACCGGGGTAACTCTTACCAGAATGACTCCACTGGTGTCACACTGTCCTTAAGGGAAGAGGGGAGACATTCAAAGCCATGGAGCCCAGGCTAAGATGGGCCTGCAGGGTAACAGAACTCTGACTGCCCCAAGCTCGCTTTGTTTCCTTCCCTGTTGTCAGATGAGGTGATCATGTTTTTGCTCTTTAAAATTCATTCCTTCAACAAGCATTTGCTGCATGACGACTACGTTCCAGGAGACGTCTTGGCATTGAAGATAGAAAGATGATCTTCTAGTAGGTGAGATAACTATATGGTATGAGCATTCAGATGTCTTCATATGATTGCCCAGTGGGTAAGGCCGCCAAACCTGATGACCTCAGTTCAATTCTTGTACCTGCATGGTAATAGTACAGAAGCAATTCTGACCTCCACACATGTGCTATGGCAAGTGGGTGACCATACACTTGAGCATGCACACATGCATTTATGTGTGTGCGCATGCGTGCACACACACAAATTAATTAATTAATTAATTAATTAAAATATATCTTGGAAAACAAAGCATTTAAATTTAAGCTTTCTGTGTTATTCAATAAAATTTAAAATACACCTGGGCCTCATACATCACTCCACACCCCCTGCCAGAGTGGAGAGTGGATTAGAGGGAATGGAGAGGGATTGGGACAAGGAGGGGAATGACATGGGTGGGAGGGAGGGACAGCCCAGGGCGGGGTGGGGTGAGGCACCATCTGGCAGCCAAAACACGAAACCAGGTGGCATATGTTTTCCACACTTGCTCATCTCAGCAGAGGCCATCAATCATTCTAAATAAGATGTCTGCTCATTCTAATAACACATGAATTCTCAACGACCCACACCTCAATTCTCTGAATTCCTCCTTAATGTCTCAGTGGCCGAAAACACTTGCCCTTCAGTAATAAACCGATTTAGTTGTCCAGTAATGGAAACCATTCTATTTCTGACTGAAACAGTCTTGCCTTTTAAAGCATTTTGTTTCTGACTTGATTTTCCTGATTGATTAAATGTATACTGAGTATTAGTATGGGGAGCAAGTTTTGTCTGTGATGAGATTTTCTATTCTCAGCTCTCTAGGAAGATAAAGTCTAACTGTTCTTTGGCATTCTCTGCTGTATACATTAATCTTAGTTCATATTTTAAATCTCCATTAAAGTGTGTATGTGGAGGAAAAAACTGAAAAGTCTCTTAGACATTAATTCAGCTACAGATTTCCATATATATATTTTTACCCTCCCCAAACCCCTATGATAAGAGGGCTGTGCTTGTAAAAATTAAAAGCAATTTATAAATAAATGAAGTAGAAAATGAAAGAGGAGGGTGTTGGGGTGAAGTAAAGGAGGGACTCAATTGAGCATCATATTTGGCTATGAACATTGATTAATTGGGCCTATATGAGTGGGTGACATCAGAAAGCTCTGCTGGAGTAAGCCTCTAAGTAAACCTTTCTCATAAAAAGTTCTAAGGACTCCAATGAACAATCAAGGAGAAAACAAAGAACAGAGAAAAATAGATGGGATGAACAGCTAAGGGAGAGATTCTCAATCTGTGGGTCGCGACTCCTTTGATAAACTTCTAGCTCCAAAAATATTTACATTATATTCACAACAGTAGCAAAATTATAGTTATGAAGTAGCAATGAAAATAATTTTGTGGGGGTCCCCACAACACAAGTAACTGTATTAAAGGGTCGCAACATTAGGAAGGTTGAGAACCACTTGTCTAAAGGCTGGGGTAAAACAATGGTATCACCATGCTTAGCATTCAATAAAACATTCACCAGTTAATTTATACCCAACTGTATTTTCAACTGTATATCCTACCTTATTAAAATATATGTAGTACAAGAAAAGTTAAAAACAAATATGTCATAATTTGGGACAAGAGAATTAAGTGTAGGGAAATAAGATCAATGCATAAATAAGGCTGGTCTATATTTTGACACACAAATGTCAGGCATGCATTAGACAGAGGGGGATGAGTGGGCTGCCAAGAGTCGCGAGGGTCCTAGAGAGAAATTCAGATTCTACACTTTGTGATAGGGAAATCGACTGTGTGAGTATACTTTCATGCCCTTATCAACCTCTTGAAATTTATAAATAGTACACACACACACACACACACACACACACACACTGAGAGAGAGGGAAGGAGGGAAGAAGAGAAGGAGTGAGGGAGGAAGAAAGAAATAGAATGCTTGTTTTTGCCCAATTATTCATAAATCTCTCACATCATTTATAAATATTTATTGCATTTTAAAATATGCTATATCATTACTGCGAAGACTGCTAACTATACAGAAAAACACCAGCAAAGCCAAATACCCCAGTCTCACTAACAATAGATGATTGCTGAAAGTATCTGGATAGATATCCTATCCACTGATACGTTTTAACCTGACACAATATACATGGGAATACACTTTAACCTACTGGGTTAAAGTCCTCACTGCACACGCTATTCTCAAACTTGCTTTTGATCACTTCTTAACATCTTCTCTATATATAATATATTCCATTGATTTTAATGTTTGGTTTTCTTTATAAGCATTCCACACTCTTGTCATTGAACAGTGTCTTAGAATCTACAGGAATGAACTATAGCCAGGCAGTGTCCACTATGGGCACATTCACACAAGCATCAACCCAGGCAGAGGGGTGTTAATGGCCCAGGAGAATCTATTACCAAGATGTAAGCTTTCTTTTAGCACCCAGGAATAAAATTATTGAGAAAAGATCCTGGGGAAAGTTTACTAGAGTAGACCAAGGTGACTTAGCAGTATCCTGAAAGTTGGAGTTCAGAGTCCACCAGTTCTAAGTAACTGCAAGCCTGGTGGGAGGTGGGCCCTTTCTATTTCATGTGCTCTTAGGAAAGGCAATGCACACCCTTGGTGTCACAGGGGACACCACTGAATAAAAATATACAAACACTGATGGGATTGCATGAGATTTAAAAGTTCCACTCAGCAAAAGGAACCGTTATCAGAAGAATCAACCTACAGGATGAGAGAAAAACCCTTACCAGCTATTCATCTAACAGAAGATTAACATTCAAGAATAAACAACAACCTCCTCTAAGCAATCTAATAGGTTAATGGGAAAATAATATGAATGGATATATCTCAAAAGAAGGCACATAAATGGTTGATTAATACACAAACAATGTTTAATATCCTTAGTCACCGAGGAACTACAAATCAAAATGACACTGAGACTCCATCTCACCCCAGTCAGAATGGCCATCATCAAGAAAAGAAACAAGTGCTGGAAAGAGGAGAGAGCATCAGGGATGCTTAAACATGGTTAATGGGAGTGTGAGCTGCTGTAGTCTCTCTGGATGGTCTTCAAAAACTAAAATTCAAACTACCACACCATCCACTATGTATATATACACATGTATATACCACACAGCTATGCTACTCCTGGATATATACCTGAAGAAAATGAAGTCAGTGTTCAGTAGTTACCTGTATTTCCATAGTTATTGTGATGGGGACACTGTTGGCAACGGCCAAGCTATGATCAGTCCAGGTACCCTCCAGTGGAGGAAGGGATCAAGAAAATGAGGTTGCATAAACACAATGGAGTGTTATTCAGCCATTAAGAAAAACAAACAAACAAAAATGTCCCCATCAGTTTTTGGAAAGTATGTGGAACTGGAAGTCATCTTGTTAAGCCAAACATGCCAGACTGACAAGTATCGCATGCTCCCTCCAATGCAAACTCTAGGTAGGGAAGGACATCAAAGTAAAACAGGACCAATAAGGGATGGGAATAAAGAAGAAAGAAGGCAAAGGGGGATAGAAGAGGTTACTGAATTACTATGATCAAGGTGTATTATATATGAGCACAACGCACACAATGAAAGCCATTATTCTTTATGACTGATATTTATTAACAAATAACAAATCTGTGCATTAATGCCACTGGACTTCTGAGTGTTCAGAAGAGTAGGACTCCCAAACTGAAGATCTCTCAGGAACATATTTCATTATGCTGATATTTTTCTTTCATGTATGTAAAAGAGCTGTGTGTAATTTAAATGTGCTGACTAAAGGAAGCGTGAGTAACGTGAAGTTGCTGGGCATTTTCCTAACATAGGTGATGCATCTTAAGCAACACACACACACACACACACACACACACACACACAGACCTAGACTAAACATATGGAAAATATGTCTGTAAAAACAGGTAACAAAATTTTGAAATAAAATTAGTTTTCCTAATTAATAACTTTTTACCCATTTGTTCCTTGAGTACATTGAGGTGATAGCAATCCTAGATTCCTATACTTCATAACTATGAAAAATTAATTGTTATTGATTTAAGTTATCATTTTTGTAGCTTATTGTATTTGTAACATAATATAATATTCATACCCAGAATTGGTTTGCTGTTCTAATAAATAACTAAAAATATATGTAACCCCAAACTTGAATAATGGTTAGAATTTTCAGAGTCTGATAGGTAAAAGATTAGTTTCCATTAAATGGCCTGTGTGTGCTGGTGATCATTTAAGAAGAAACGACAGGTCTGGAATAGAAATAGAAAGTATAATAATAAAGTTACAGAACACTATATATGAGAATGTATACTATGTCTTAAATACAAGGAAAGCTGAAATATGAGTACTAAACACACATCTGGTTACACATTAGGACTACACTGTTATGGAAACTTTAGGAGAGACAACCTTGATTATATTGTGGCAGAATGCTTCTCTCAACTGTATCATATGGCTATGGGTAAAGCATAACTTGTAAACAAGGAACTTGAATGCTTCCCTCAGGGGATTTCTAAACAACATCATACAGGAATGACCTTGTTTATTCTTGTTGCCAACAATAAATCTGTTGCAGGAGAAAAATAAATTGGTAGAAAAAAGATAATGCATCTTAAAATGATACTGTCTCAGGTCTGATAAAATGAGAGTCCTTATTTTCACTTTCAGACTACCTAGTATTATAGTGTGCATTGAAATTCATGATTGAGATGAGAAGCACTCCAGTGATGAAAACGCTAGGGCACTGCAGTTCTCTATAGTGTGTACCATACTGTAGCAAATGGTCTTGAGTTTACACCTTTTCAAATGCATATAGTTTTCTCTTTCAGATAATAAACTGAAATTTAGTGACAAGTTACAGGGATTTGAGATGGTACACCTTGATATCCGATAAAACTGATAATGAATTATTCTACCTGGATGCCAGTCACTTCTTAAGAGTAGGTTAAATGGAGAGATATGAATAGGACTGGATTGACCAACTACTTCCTCCATCAATTTTCCTTTATCCACTCACTCATCCATCTACCCATCTATCCACCCATCCATCCACCCATCATCCATCCATCCACCCATCATCCATCCACCCATCCATCCATCCATCCATTCATCCATCCACCCACCCACCCATCATCCATCTATCCATCCATCCATCCATCCATCCATCCATCCATCCATCCATCCATCCATCCATCCATTTCTTTTCCTATTCATTCATCCACCCCTTTATTAGCCCATCTATCAACTCACGCAATCCCATAGTCTTTTTGTATTCCATTACTTAAAATTTAATGCCTCTTTAAAACAGTCCAAAGTCTCATAACTGAGTCGTATAAGATAAAAAACAAATTAAATATTTCTTATTCTAATAGAGAATGACCAGAGCATAGTTACAATTAAAGGAAAATTTATATTCAACAGTGCAAAAAGCTCAATGTCCAACATTTGGGACTTATTCATGATTCTGGCTCCAAAAGACTTCCCTTATTCTGGCATCCACAACACACAATTTGTCTCTTAGGCACAGGATAGTTCCATCCCACACTGTTGTCCTTGGTGGACATCCCACAGTTACAGCATCTTGAAGATGCAAGTCTCCACTGCAACTGAGGCTGAATCTTCACCAATGGCCTCTCTAGGCTTCTTCCTGTACTACAACCATGAATTGTTGAGCTCAGTCTTGGTGGTTTTCCATGACCTCTTCATGCCATCCAAATTTGGATCATATGAGAGACTCTTGCACATGACCAAGTTCAACTGCCAGTGTTGACAGAGCTTTCTGTCCTGCCAGGTTCCACAGCCATTCTGACCAAAGAAACACACAGAGGTCTACATTAATCATAAACTGGTTGACCTATTAGCTCAGGCTTCTTA